>MKEJ01015547.1:0-16307 GCA_001753735.1 Embelia ribes
ACTTTGTTGTATATGGGAATCATGGGAATATGAATGGCTTATGTACTTATTTTCATATTCATTATCGTCGTTTATTGCTTTCGAGATTATTTATTCTTTTGTTATAATCAACTTTTGGCCCCGGGTTTTTACGGGGAAGTTCGGGGCGTGACATTAGCTATGCATTCCTCCATCGCAATCTTGAGGAGGATTCTTATATTCAACAACCATTCGGCTTTGTCTATGTCTTGCTTCCGCATCATGTGTGCAAATTGCGACGGTCCTTGTATAGTCTAAAGCAGGCACCACGGGCATGGTACCCTCGCCTTAGCGAGCACCTTCTCTCTCGTGGTTTTTGTGGAGTCGATCCGACTCGTCTCTAATTCTACTCCATGCAGGTTCTATTGGCCTATATGTTTTGGTTTACGTGGATGATATTATTCTTATGGACTTGTGTTCTTTGGCCATTTCTCGGGTTATTACTGATCTTCACGAGGTGTTTGCAGTTAAGAACTTGGGGTCCGCTACATCATTTTTTGGGTGTCCATGCCTTTTAGACTCTCGATGGCCTTTTCCTTTCACAACAGCGCTATATTTACGATCTTCTTCGTCGTTCGAATATGGTTGACGCCAAGCCCTTCTTGTCCCTCATGGCAGCTTCGGCCAAGCTGAGCCTGTATGGTGGTACCTTATTTGATGATCCTACATTGTTTCGTAGCACTGTGGGGGCTCTTTAGTATCTTTCCATCACTTAACCTGAAATCTGGTTTGAAGTCAATCGGGATTGTCAGTTCTTACATCGTCCTTGCGAGGCTCATTGGGTTACTGTCAACAGGATTTTATGATATCTTAAGCGTACTATTTACGTCGGCTTGCTCTTTCGCTGCAGCTCGTTTCTTCAGCCTTGTGCTTATTCAGATGCCGATTGGGTTGGGTGCACCAATGATCGCCACTCTACCACTAGATATTGTATCTTTCTTAGGGACAACCTTATCACTTGGCCATCCAAGAAACAGGATACTGTTTCTTGCTCTAACACCGAGACTGAATACTGTGCCATTGCTCAAGCTATCGCCGAACTTATATGGTTGTGTTCTCTTTTGCGAAAGCTTGGGCTACTTCCTCTGGTTCCCTATTGTGACAACATTGGCGCTATCTATCTCATTGTGAATCCGGCTTTTCATGTTTGCACCAAACATATTGAGATCGATTATCATTTTGTTCGCAATTAGGTGGCGGCCAAGTTATTGACTGTTAGCTTTTTGTTTGAGACTCAGTACCAATTGGCGGATGGATTCATGAAGCTGATCGTGGCTTCTTGTTTTGAGTGTATAGTATTCAATCTCAACATGTGTCCTCTCCCGGTTCGATTTAGGGAGCGTATTGAGACATAATAAGTTAGTATGTAATATTTGTGAACATATGAGTAGTGCCCAAGTTCTTTAGAGTAGTGCCCAAGTTTTCTAGAGTAGTGCCCAAGATTTTATTGTCTATATAAAGGCCCGATTGTATATTTTAATTGGTGTGGAAAATAAAGCCATTCATTATTTTATCATTCTTTTATACTGTCAATCCAAGAACTAAATCTTTGTTACCATAAATATTTAGCAAATATACTTGTCTTAGCAGACTGAACTCTGATTTATAGTACCTCCCCTGAGTACAGATTAGTCCGATATTTGGAGCTGAAATAATTGGAGGAACTATTGGTATATGGCACAGGCTGGAGTATTAGAATGAAACAAAAAGGGGACTGGTTCAGTCCAATTTATATTGGAAGAAACGCTCCACAAAATGATTATGAGCTTTTGAGATGCAGAAAATATATCATCCCTCTTATAGCAATGTTCTATAACCTTGTCATTGGTCAGTTTAATGAATCGTAAAATTGTCAATGGTAAAACAATTCAGTTCCTGTCACATGAACTGCCTAATAGCCCCTTTGGCTCAGTGGCCCTACAATTTTATTCTCACCATATTTATTGTGTGATGGAGAAATGAAAATAGTTTGTCATTCACTTCTGTTTCCAGGTGCTATACATGTTTCTAGTTCTGATGGTGTGGATATAGCACTTGATTATTTTCTTGGACAAGGAAAACTTAGGATGAAGTAATATTTTTGCTTAGATATTTCCAGGGCATTGTTATCTGCTGTACCAAGAAGGATTGCTTTGATACTTTAGTTATTCAGAGCTTAGGAAAAGTAGGGAGAGAGCGAGTTTGAGAGGGAGAGAAATATTTGGAGCTGTTTTGACATGAATATTTTTCAGTTGTGGCATAAATTTTTCTCAGTATTGGTTTTAATTGATAAACAAATTTGCATTTGGATAGCGTGATGATCTTTCAGGAATGCAACTGAGTGGCAACAAGGTGAGGAAGCTAGAATTCTTGTTGGCAGATGCTGTGGCACAGGGGGCAGACTGCATCATCACAATAGGTGGCATCCAAAGCAATCATTGCCGGGCAACCGCTGTAGCTGCCAAGTACTTGAATCTTGACTGTTATCTTATTCTGCGCACGTCAAAGGTTATGTGGCTTTTGCTTTAGAATGATTTTGTTTGTTTCCCGATGCAGTTTCTGATAACATTTCTTTATATCTTGCAGGCTTTTGTTGACAAAGATCCTGAATTGACAGGCAATCTCTTGGTAGAGCGTTTGGTAGGTTCTCATATAGATCTTGTTTCAAAGGAAGAATATGCGAAGGTTGGGAGCACGGTAAGTTACTCCATGCTTCATTTTCCCCCTTGATAGACATTGAGTCACGAAAAAGTGATTATAATGAGTTTTGCATGCATAATTGGTAAGGCTTCAAAGTTCTCTGGACCCTAATGTACTAGATGTAGCTAATTTCAATAATTTTTAGAATAGCACCATGGTGTAAATATACTTGAAGGCCTTAATTTGTTTCAAGTGTTATGGTCCTGACCTTAAATCATGCCCGGAAAATTGTTATTGACTGGTTACTAACTGAAGCCATCAAATTGGTGGCAGTTTCTATTCTCTTGCTGTCGATATCTTTATTAATTTTTGCGTGATATGTTTTTGTAGCAAGTTGGTCTAAAACCTTTCCTTTTTGCTCCTGATTTTAGGCTCTTACAAGTTTGCTTAAGCAAAAGTTGCTAAATGAAGGGAGAAAACCATATGTAATTCCTGTTGGTGGATCAAATTCCCTGGGGACCTGGTAAGAAAGAAATAAGCCTTTTACCACTGCATACTTTGTGATTTCTCGCGTAGTATATTAGTTTTAGGCTTGAGTATAAGGATTATGCAAAAAATGCTCTGTATGTCACCAAAGTCTTAAAGTTGTGTGATCCAAATACTAATCCCTAACAGTCTAGCATCTGCCTTTCAGTCACCATAGAATGACATCTTGTGCACCGGACTTCGTTTCACTGAGAACCTATCGAAATTCATAAATAGTTGTCAATCTGCAGCCTAATTTGTCCTACTTGTTTTTTACATGAGTTATTATTTGCTAACTATATTTGCACGCTTGGGATGGTTTTTAGATTGTTCACTTTATGCTTTCAGCGTACGAGGAGACTAGGGATTGGGCTATATATAGAAAAATGGTGTTTTCTTTTCTGGAAACGTATATGATGTTTTGTTTTATAGCTTGCCAATGTTGTTCCATGGAGAGTGCGTTAATGTTTGCTCTATGTTATTTCTTTCTTCTTATTCTTTTAATTGTACTTATCTACAGAGGAACTAGAATAAACCATTCTGTTAAAAGAAGTCATGACGAATAATAAATCTCGAATATGGCAACTCAGAATAATAAGAGAATCTGTGTGAAATTACTTTCATGACGTTTGTTTCATTTTGAAACGCTTTGTAACTTTTATACTAATAGCCTTTGCCGCACGATTTTATTGAATAATATGAACTTTTAGGGGCTATATTGAAGCAGTCAGGGAGATTGAACAGCAGCTCCAGACTCTGAGTGTCAAAGCAGAATTTGATGACATTGTTGTAGCGTGTGGCAGGTTCTGTCCACTCCACTTTTTCTTTTGCATCTAACATTTCTTGTTATTTTATTGGCTTCTGCATGCCTACTAAGACTTCAGCCTTCTGGTTGTCTCACAGAACCGGTATTAACGAAATGCTTAAGCTGACACGTTATCTGTGTTTAATAGCTTTCTAGTAAGATTGTTGTGATACAAATGCCCAGCTGGTTCACTCTTAGTTTTAGTTTGTCATTTTTTTATGTGTGCGCTATAGTTGGATTTTTAAAAATCGTTATTTTTATAGCTGCTTTGCTCTCAGCCAATATCATCCCCTTGCTTTGCAAATTATCAACTTTTTATCGTGGCGATGTTGAGCACATTGTCAGACTAGGTCCATATTCCATAACTAACTGATGACTTGTACTGATGCTTTCTTTATCTGATCTTTAGTGGGGGTACAATTGCTGGGTTAGCAATTGCATCATGGCTGAGCAATTTTAAGGCCAAAGTATGCTTTCTTTCCTCTTGGCTTGAACTTTTGTGCTTATTTTGAACACAAACTTCACTGATGTTTTGCTTATGGACGTAGGTTCGTGCATTTTCTGTGTGCGATAACCCAGATTACTTCTACGACTATATTCAAGGTCTCCTTGATGGACTCCAGGGAGGTGTTTCTTCGCGGGATATAGTTGCTATTCAAGATGTAAGCCTCTTTGTTCAATTTCTTTCACTTACTAGTTTGATATGATCTTGGTTAAAATAAGTTGTTTGCTTAGTGAAACTCCCTGTATCTCTACACTGTTGGATTGTGTTCGGCTTTTCTTAAGTGAACTATTAGTAAATGTTGATAGCTTGTAAAATCTGTTTGACATTGTTATTAAATCTGTTCCGGGGATCCTCTTTTTTGAACTATATGAGGTTAAGCAATAAGTTGTATGAAGATGCGATGGGCAGCAAGTGCTTACGATCTTGTATTTTAACAGGTCAAGGGCATCGGTTATGCAATGAACACGGTTGATGAGCTAAAATTTGTCAAGGAAATAGCTGAGGCCACTGGTGTTATTCTTGATCCGGTTTACAGGTTCGATGTTCTTGATTGCTGTCAATATATTTTATGAATCTTTTACTGTGGTACCTGCTCTTTTTTCCCTCCTGTTCATAGCGATGACTTTTTCTTTATGTTAATGTTAACGGATGTCCTTAGGGCACTCATTAAGGACCCTTAGATGCAAGAAATTTCCTCTACTTTCTATGTTTTACCAAAAGAATGTGGAACAAATTCTAAAAGGTTTTGGTATCTTTATTCTTTACTTTCCAGGAAGAAATCTTTATATAATGATGAATAATCATTGTCCTAAACCTGAACAGTGACAGACCAATGAGGGTTGGTCCGAGTGGAAGGGGCTCTGACCACTTAAGTTGAGGTCTCGAGTTCGAGTCTCAATGGATGCAACAACCTTCTTTGAAGATGTTTCCGCTACGGCCGACCGTATCTCGGAAGATTAGTCCTGAGTCGCTAAAAGGTCCGGGGATACCTTAGGAAACAAAAAAAAAACAAAAAAAAAAAAACAAAAACCTAAACAGTTAGAGAATATCAACATTCATAATTGGAATGTTCATGCATTTGATGTATGTGAAGGAGTGCCTCTTGGAAACTCATTAATACCCTTTCACTTATCATCGCTAACTACAAATTTGTTAAACTATCTTAATTTAATTTTTCCCTAGCAAAGAAAATATCATCAACATCATCCTTTCTATTGTAATATTATTATTTCCATCTTAACAACTCTCTGGTGCGCTCTGCTGTTGATGTTACAGTGGAAAGGCTGCTTATGGAATGATGAGAGACATGGCTAATAATCCAACAAAGTGGGAAGGAAGAAAAATACTCTTCATACACACTGGAGGGCTCTTGGGGTTATTCGACAAGACTGATCAGATGATGCCGTTGATGGGAAAATGGCGTAAAATGGATATCAACGAATCGGTTCCACGAGTAGATGGCATTGGAAAAATGTTCTAGGCTGGTGAAATTATGCTGGGTTGTTTTTTTCCAGATAATAAAAATCAACTTAATATTTGTGAATAATCCAATGTTGTTCTTGCATTGCTCTTTGCATTTGTTCCTTTAAAGATGTTTCTCCTTGTAAAGACTTATCTGCATAATGAATATAAACTGGAAAGAATTGGAATAAAACCAAGTTTTCAAGTGAAATGTTTTGTGAATAGTGTTGGTTTTCTTGCTTGTTTGTTTAAGCATTTATGCCGAGGAGTCATTTTCTTTTTTGCTGTTCATGGTGCTTATGGGAAAATGGCGTTAAAATGGGATCTAAAACTAATGAAATATCTTCATGAACTTGATCAACGACCTTAAACATCTGCTGATTACCTCACTCGGCCAATGATGACTTTTGGTGAAACAGTCTCTTACACTCTCCCCGCATGAATAAATCTGTCTGACGTGAAAATGACGCCTTGAAAATGGTTTAGGCTACTGAATTTTAGTGGGTTGTGATTTCCAAATGGAAAAATTCAACCAATTTCTCTTCTCAATATAATATAAGTTGGGCAATTCTATTGGTACAAGTCAATTTACTTTAGGCACCTCATTTAATTTTAATTCCACTTGCTAACCACAATCAATTTAATTGTTTAAAATTTGAAAGGGCACCACTTACTTTCCCCAACTGCTTACCTCTCCTCCCACCTCCTTCCAACGGTTACCTGCGTCCACCATTGCTGCACCACCACCTCTGCGTCACCGCGCAACCGAGTCACTGTGCCAACGAATCACAGCGCCATCACACCTCAGTACTTCTAATTCTCTTTGTGTTCTCTCTTTGCTTTACTTCTCTCTCTGTTACTTACGTAAAAATTGAAATTTTCAAGTCTAAAATTTGTGTTTAAAAACTTTCAATTCATGTAGTATGAACAAATTAGCATAAATATAGTTTGAATTTGATTGAAATTAGCATTAATATGTAAAAAAATTGCTCGTAAATGATTAAGGAATAGTTTCGCCTTTATTAAAGTTGATTTTTACCAATATATTTGACTTTACAAAGGTCGAAGCTATGCCCTAGTACTTGATATTTATCACGGAGCTTAATAAATCAATTTCGACTTTTATAAAGGTGAAGGTATTGGAAAATTTTGACTTGTTAAAAGACGAAATTGGTTATAGGGCTTCATAACTTTGTGGCCAATTTCGATTTTCTTAAAGTTGAAATTGGTGTCTGTGACTGAGCAACCGATTTTGACTTTTATAAAGTCAAATATAGGTGAAATTTTCGACTTTCATAAAGTCGAAACTATAAAACCTATTTGGTTTGCTTTGCTTTGCTTCAACTACATATATTATTTTGTTTTCCTTTCTAATTTTCTAATGCTATATTTTTTTTCCAGATAAATGGTAAGAATTATGAATCCTAGTCAACCTCAAGTTTATAGGAGGAAAAGACACCCTCCAACCGCATCCGAACGGAGGAATAGAGAGGAAACTCGTAGTGTTGGAGAAGAATTGAAATATGATATTGATAAACCTCTGGTTAAAATTTCAATATTAAACATTGAACGCACTAGCAAAACAACCAAAATTGATGTGGAAGCTGGGAATGTTAAGGAAGAATAAGATAAAAGGAACGAAGTAGTACAAGAAGAAGGTAATAAAGATGATAAAGATGGTGATTAAGATGATGAAGAGAGCGATGAGGATGATGTAGAAAGTGATGAAAGGAGCGACAAAGAATATGGAGAAAGTGACGAAAAGAGCGACGAAGAAGGGGATAAAAAAGGAGAAGTAGAGGGTGATAAAGATACAGATGAATAGGGTGAGAAATAAGTGGATGCACAAGAAGGGGATGAAAAAAGAAGAAGGGGATGAATAAGAGGCAAATGAACAAGAATGGGATGAAAAAGAAGAAGTTGATGAAGTTAAAGGACTTCTAGATATGGATTTTCGAGAGTCTTCATTGTACCAGAGTTTCAAGAGTCACGTCGCATCGCGACTTTTGCAAAAGAAACCACATGTAAGAAAATTCGATCTTTTCCCTTATATATTGTATAATTGAATGTTGTTGATTGATTTGTTTTTATAATAGCACTTTGTTTATAATTTTGTTAGGATCGCGGGCCATTGAAGTGCAAACAACACATGAACAAGATCAAAAAATGGAATTTAGATGGTGAACTCGAGGCCGTGAAGAACATTGTGAGGGTAGCCCTCTATTTCCACTGACGGATTGTTCCTATCGGACCATCCACCGTGTTATGTTGCCTTCATTGTTGCCTTGCCCCTACTATCCTTTGGCCTCCCCCTCGTTTTAAGCTTTGTGGGCGGCTTTTGAAGTGTTGTGGTTTTGCGATTGATTACTTCATAGAGACCTTCAAGCATCTTCATTTGAATTTCAGGCTTTGAGTTCTCAAATTTCGTAATGAACTGATTGATTAATGACTTATACGAAGGCCGACCATCCATAGAGAGTGTTCTTTGATGCATGCGAACACATTGAAGGGGGAAGCTTTTTTTGCGCTTCATAATTGTTGATATCTCGTAGGCATATGGCAGCCTATTCGTCTTCCTCAACTTGCAACCACACCGATTCGGATCATTTTTCACACTTTCCACCGTATCTATTTCTTGTCTAACAAGTTCTAGTGCATGCATGTATACATTCCCCTGCAGATATCGACACCACTCTTTGCCAATAAACTCTCTTGGAACCTTAAAAAGTGATATTTCGAATGAGGCCTTAATTTTGTTAACTTGCTCATTGCACATCGCAAACATGACTTTACACTCTACTACCAAGTCGCATTTTGCTGTCTCAAGCTAGTTTTTCAAGATCGCGTGCACCAACTCCACTCGACTAGTACATTTGTTCCTTAGACGGGAATGACCATCTGTCCATATAGAGATAATGACTTCCCGGAAGTTGTTTATCCAAATTTTTCTAAAATAATTTACGATAATCAACGGTAATTCTTTTATGCATTCCTCCAACCTCCAATTCAACCCCTCTTCACTATCACACTTCTCGATCTCCATCCACTTATTGGTTATCTTAGCCCACTTCTTTTTTGGAGTCTTCAACTTAATTATACCTTGAATGTTTTTTTGATATCTGCCACCTACAAAGAATCTGCTTTGCTTCTAAAAATACTTTAGCGATGCTATTCATTAGCGACAATTCTCTGTCAGTGATTATAACTTTTGGTAATAGACTACATTTCTTCAATGTTTCCAAAAGCATCCGTAAAGCCCACATGTAGTTTGGCTCTTTTTCGGAGCCTAAAAGAATAAACCTGACCTACTATTTGAAGAAGATTCGGTTTGTCTTGTAGGTGCAATTCATCATAAAGATAGATGGGAAACTATTGGCCAAAGCAATTGAATCTTCGAGGGCCCAAAACATATTTTCAATTATGTCTTCTTTAGAACAGGTGTAGCGAATGAACTCTGCTCGTCCGCTAACTTGAACACCTCTTGAATAACGGTCCAACCATCCATCTCCCCCATCTTCATCTTCGACAGAATATTGTAAATTTGCTTTGGATGGTGCAATTATCGGAGCTATTATGTTTTAACTCCTTAAGTATTTGTTTTGGCTTTATGTTATGCTTTGACAGGCACCTAACATTATCTTCCTCCTTCAGTTTTAACCGCCCAATATATGAGTGTCCTATACCGAAAGTGTGTAACGGTGGTTGTATTGACCATTCATCACATTAAAAAATCATACATCCCGCTCCCTATCCTTGATGCACTTTACACTAAATGGGCAATCACACTTCTTCGTTGAAGATTTACGAGGTTTTGACTTTCCTTCCCTGTCAATCTTTTTTATGTAAACACCACCTTTAACATGGCAACGTTATGTTCCACTACGTTCACATGCAAAGTATACGGTGTGATTTTTGCCGTAGTTTGATCTGAATTTCACAATAACTACTCCTATCATCTCCCCCCTTTTTTGTATCCACTCGGTTGCATTCTCAGTAGTCGTGAATAGCTAACAAAAAGGTTTAAAATTTAATCAATAATACATGAAATAAGGTAGATTGACCAAAAAAATAGGTCAAAACTTGTAGGAATAATTAAATGCACCTCGTCAGTAATAAATTCTCTAGACACGTCAACAAGATTTAGAGATATGGCTTCTACTTCTCCAGTTTTAACAATCTCCTTGCATTTCTATTCCCATTTGAAATATTTGTTCTTCCTCATTTGATCTCAATTGATCACCAACCTATATGATTAAATCAGTATGTTAGAAAAGAAAACATATATAAATAATTAAATTAATACTTTCGACCTTGGTAAAGTCAAAAAGTTTAGAGACTTTCGACTTCGGTAAAATCGAAACTTGTTTCAGTGCCCACTGAACATTACAAAATGTTTTGACTTTAAGGAAGTCAAATATGGTTAGTAGTTTCAACGTTTTTAAAGTCGAAACAATTTAAGTTCTTTTAATGTATAATGCGATTGTAGCAAGTACGAAAAAATTCCATTATTTCGACTTTTATAAAGTCAAATATAGGTTATCTTACATGTGTCTATTAAGGAGTTTAATACATTTTGCCTGTATTATGGATTTTCGACCTTATGGAAGTCGAAATATGCACATAAATCTCGAAAATTATGGATTTTCTTGAATGTGTTCTTAGCTTTTTTACTAAAATTTTCATTAAATACAAGCAATTTTGACCATAAATAAGCAACGTGATAAGGTTTTTCATTAATATATTCACATATTACATGTCTAACAAGCTGTAATTGAAGGACATACCTTTGACCGTGAAGATTGAGAAGACGATTTAATCTCTTCTATTGATGGGTCCATTGATCGTCAAATCTTTATTAAAATATTCTAAATATGATTTAATGCATGTTTTAGATAGATTGATAGTGTTTAGATTGATGGAATAGTGTTATAAATTAAGTTTAAGATATAGGTTTAAGTTTAGAGAAAGAAAGAGTTCATATGAAGAAGATGAAGTGTTGGGGGAATTTAAAGGGTTTGGGCATTTTGGTAATTTCAATGTGGTATGCTTAAGGAAAAAATGATCGTGCTAATAGTTAAAAAAAATCAATTTAATTAATGTGGTGCTAATAGCATTATAGGTATGGCATAAAATGGTTTAGCAAAGATGTGCTAAAGGAGATTCGTGAATGCCAATAGAATCGTCCTATAAGTTTCTTTAATAATTTTAAGGAGGGAGAGAAACTTCTCTATTACATATTGTGGGTTGTGTCAAACTAAACAAAAAATCAAACCAATCCAAACCAAAAACCAATTATTAGATTTAGGATTGTATCCAAGTCCAATTCAAACTTATTGTTAACTCAATTCTAAACCGATCCAATTATATTTTGGATTAAATTTATTTTAAATTGAGATCTCTAAACCAATCTAATTGGCATTCATAAAACCACCAAACAACATTTAGCTAAATTTAGCATAAAATCCAACAAGTCAATTAGTAGTGCTTATGAAGTCATACCAAAAACGCCCTAAAAAGAAATATGTCTTAACACACTAGTGTGGGGTGTTTCATCCTCTACCTTGGTTTGAGGATGTGTTTCTCCCTTGCTAGGTGTGTTGGTTACACCCAAATTCTTGGGTTGGTTTAGTATTTGCATTTCAACAAACAAAAAAATATATAATAAAATAAAAATGTCAGTCTTGGGTAGATGCTCATGATATATTGTTGTTTGAAAAACTTCTACAAATTGATTCAGAGAAATTCTTATAATGTCAAAAACTTCAAAGGTATATCACCGGTGGTGATAGTCTAGTGGCAAAGACAGCGGGTGGAATTCTCCATGTTCCAGTGCTTTGCATAACATCTAGTTGGGCTCTGATGCAAAAATAAAAATATCGTGATTTGGGGCTATCTTTGTGGTTTTGCAATTCAGTGCATTCTTGTTGGCCAGTTGCTCTTCCAAAGGTGACTCGCTATAGCTTAATCCCGACATTCCAAGGGTGGTATTCCAGATCTCATAACCAGTATTTTATTTAAAATGTGAAGCAAATTTCCAAAATTTTTTAAAATTCCAAAAAAGACATTCCAAGGGTGGTCCCTTCTCCCACTTTTGTTTGGCAAAAACCAAACGCAAAGGTCTATAAGAGCAAATGACACCATATCACAACTAAAAAGAATCCTGTAATTTCAAAAACTTGCTTCTGCACATGAACAGACTTATGATTTATTATTCTAGGCAGAGAGTAATGAATAGAGATATGTAAAGAAGATGAGAAGATCCAAAGCTGAAAAACCTGTTTTAGTTGTCAAATTACCAAATAAAAACTATTCAAACAAAAAATAAAGTCAAATAATATATTCCAAACAAATCCAAAGACAAAAGACCACACACATTTCTATACAAGACAGTCATTTCAAATATATCTGGCGATAAGCCAAATATTTTTTCAGTATTTCGTTAAATGATCTTATTGTACCGGTTCTATGCTCTTGCTCAGCTCCTCCAATCTCTTCATCCTCAGTTTCTCGCTTTCACCCACCAGCTGATATGGAAAAATTTCAACAAATTGAATATCAATCAAGAATTGCATCAAAGTATATTTCACCATTCCAAGTTTCGTACAGAAAACAGATTGTAGAAAAAAAAATTGTATGATTTTAACCTCCATCAATCTTGTTACAAGCTGTACTTTCTCTTTGTTCTTCTCATTGAAAGCATCGAGAGCATCCTTGTATTCTTTCTCCTGTGGCAAACAAAAGTAACCATCTCCAGTATTGATCAAATCACTTCAATATTGACGAATGCCTTTGTCAAATGGAAAAATGTACAGAATTGAACACGAATTCTCATCAAAAATCCGACGAGCTACAACAAAACACATTTTTCTTCGAGGAACTATCTTCAAAAGTTTTGGTAAAAACAATTTTCTGAAATCCAAATATTAGAAATTTCAACCAAACCAAATGAGACTTTTGCTAAACTAGAATTAGATTTAGATTGTCACCTTCTTCTGGGCAATCTGCCCAAGAGCCTTTAACTCCCTATTGATTGCATCAATCCTTTTCCTCACAACAGAGACTTCTTTCTTCATAGGGTCTGACAGCGCCTCAAGCTCCTGTTAATTGATTTTATTTAATTGTCAATCAATTAAACATACTGATTAACAAAACCACAAGCAATTAATGTGACTAACTAGCACCACCACTTGACACCAAATACAAAATTAATTATACGCCTACCCAATAATTTTCTTTTACTCACCATAAGAAGTAGCGGAAAAATTCACGAGCATTAATTTCCATGTTTCAAAAGATTTTGGAAATGATTTCTTAAACCAAGTTTGAAAGCTAACAAACTTTTTGCAGGTACATTCTTTTCGTTCTTTTTTTGTCGATAAACCAACTTCTACAGGAAAGAACGAACGAAAGAAAGAAAGAACATTGGTTCCAAAATGACTAATTCAACAAATCAAGGTTCATAAACAATCATCATCTTTGCAAGCAAATAAGCAATAAACCAGCAAACCAAACCCCACTTTGACATTGAATGACTACTTTTATCAAACCCCTTTCTTTCACTCAATCCATCAATTATTCGCCCACAAAGTTCAGAGATAAATTTACTCAATATATTTTAAAAAGGTGACACCTCCCGCCAATATTTGGTTTCTTTTTTATTCATTATGAGTGAATTACATTGTTCTTTTCACTTTAGATACAAATCCGAGCAGATCTCTAAAATCTGCTTCACATCTTCCCATATTCCACAAACTAAGATCCTGAAAACCCAATTGAAACCATTCAATTCATGTTCTATGCATGCATGTGCATAAACACTTTCTTTTTCATCTCTTCGTCTGGCATCATAATTAAATACAAAGTTTTTATAGAACACCTAGACTGCATAACATCATTTTTTTACCCACAAGACGCTGATGGAAAACAAAGTTAACCAGAATCAATATCGAAAGTTTAACATAATATCTCAAACCCACTTCAAGTCTATCCCTAATTTTCCCAAATTAAGCACATGAAAGACCGGTACACGAAAGCCCATTTCAAACAGGTCTTTCATGCCCCAAACACATGGTTGTTATCTCTTACGAGATGCGAAACAATCATACGATACAATACGACTCAAAAGGTTTCTGTGTGTATTGTAGCTCTGTTTTTATTTTGACCAAATATTGGTGGATACACGTTTGTTTCTTACGATACGAGACGTATCGTACATCAGATATGTATCATTGATATATATGCACTTACCTTTATAAGTTAAAAATTAAATTTAACACTATAAATTAAAAATTAAGGAAGTGAGATAACATTTCCATACAAAAAATTGAGTCGAATATCGTAACTTATTTAGAAAGTAAATCTATAAAATCATGTTCCATATCTTTTCTTTAGGGCAAAACAAATAAAAATTATAGTTGCAAAATCTTCAATTAATTAAAAGGAAGAGAAGAATCGACCGACCAAGAAAAATTAATTAATTGAGCATTGATTGAATTTAGTGGTAATCGAATTGAAGAGACCATAATCTATAGAACAAAATGATTTTTGAGAACTGATAAATTTGAGTCCGATACGAATTGTAGCTAAAAATCAAGTTAGTGGAGAGATGTTGAAGATTAAGTCGAGTATGTGTAACAGGGTCTTGGTTTTTTGGTAATGCAAGCTGTACTAAGTGATTTTGTTTTTTGATATTAAAAAACTGACTGCTTAAAATACTTACAATATACGAGACGAAACGAGACGATACACAATCATATAAAACGATACGTGCCCAAGACACATTTTGACAACTTTGCCCATACATGAATAAGCTTATATACATATATCAGAATTTGGTACTTTCTTTCCAAAAAGACCAACTTTTGGGTAATAAAAAAATAACTAAATACAAAAATAAAAGAGTGAGATTTTATACATACTTGTGAGTAGAAAATTTCAACATACTACTATACATTTGCTGACACGCAAGAGGGTGATTTTTTAATTATAATATTTATTTTTCTTTCATATTTTCCTTTGTGTTACTGTTCTTTCTACTGCATATCAACAAATGTATGGCAGAACAAATGTATGGCAGTACGTAGGAATTCCTATGTACAAAAATGTATAAAATCCCAATCCAAAATAAATCTCATAAACCCACTTCTTTCTATTCTTTCACCCCAAAATTAAGCCCTGAAAACCCATTAAACCATTCAATTCGTACTCTATGAATATATTTGTAGAAGGAAGGTACACACAAAATCTCTTCATTGTGTTTAAACAAAAACGAAAAGAAAAACTACGTACAAACGAGACTAAATCTTTTAAGCCCGGCACATTTACATCAGTCTTTCTACTGTGAATTTTGGGACCAAGAATTTTCTAACAACCCATGAGAACAAGACTAAATCTTTTAATTTCTATTTCTAAAACTATGACAAGAAATTATGCGTAGCAACTTTTTTTTTTTTTCCAGAAAATGATTTTCCAAATTAGAACTACTTGCTAATGTGATTTTCCAAAGGCGACTACAAATAGCCTTAAATCCTACGCTATTTCTTATACTACCAGGCCCTAAATCTAAAAGCCCTTGAATCATGATCCTATAGATACACACGAATGGATATTTTATACATGCATCTAGAGAGTGACCTCGCGAATAGTGGCCAATCGGCGGGTCTCCTCCTCGATGCGTCCGAGGTGGAGTTGAACCCTTTCTCTCATCTCCATTTTCTTCTTCTCGATCTCCTCCTCCTTTGCCCTGAATGTCAACAGAGCCGATCTCGACATCTCCTCGTTCTCAGTCGAGCTGCTGAAGCTCAGCACCGTCGATAATTGCCCCGACAACTGCACCTCGCTTGTCTCCGTTTCCGACTGCGCTGGAGGACTCATCTCTCTCTCTCTCTCTCTCTGTTTCTTTTGGTCTTTCTGTGCTTTGGTTGGAGGCTGTTGGATTGTCAATGATTCGAGGGTAATGCCTCACAGCTAATGTCAACTTTCAGTTGTGCGTAATTTCACTAATGGTCCCTATGGTTACAATTAAAAGTTCATTTGGTATCCATTGTTTCACTTGATACGGTAAGAGTCACGAAAGTTTGTAAATTATTGTAGCTCCCCATAAGCTCTATCAATTTTATATTCGGGTCCCCCTGGATTCACTTGAAATAGTAATAGTCAACTGGCTGTGAATGACTAACATAGTATGTTCGGTCCTTTATTTTCTCATATAATTAATTTTCTAGTGTTCAAAGTGGGAAATGATATCGAAATAAATTATCATATAGGAATAATTGACTTCTAAACAAATACTCTATACAATTGTCATTTGAATTTGCTTCAATCATGCACTTGATCTGATCCGGATTGTATGGAGTATAATGTACCACTTGTCCT
>MKEJ01015551.1:0-11406 GCA_001753735.1 Embelia ribes
TAACCCTATATTTCTTAATAGTTATTAATTTTGTTAGAATTCAATCTCTTTATAATTTTTTAACAAAATATTAATTTAAAATTTTTAGTGTAATTTTTTTTATAAGAGCTTGATTCCAATAAATTTTTTACTTCATATACGGATATACTTCAGGCTATATAGATCACCTGATGACAAAAATTTACCGCTTAATGGATTCCCCTTTTCTGTATATATTTTAATGGAGTTTAATCTATTAAAAAAAATTGTGGTCTTATTAAATATGGCTGCATATTTACTAGCTCTAATTTAAAACATAGCTCCCCATTTTATTCAGTATTTTATATATATATATATATATATATATATATATATATATTTATTTATTTTTATTTTATTATTATTATTATTTTTTTTTTTCTGGAGTTGGCACTGGCTTTCTTTCTTTCTTTCATTTTAGTGTTGTTTTACTTTCAGTACTGTTGTCGTTGTCAATGTTGTAGCATGTGTCTAGGATCGTCCTGTAGTGGCGGATAGTTGCGTTAGCGAGATATGGGTTGTTATTTATTCTTTATTTTCTTTTTATTCCTAATCATATTCCATTTTATCTTTCTTTTCTTTTAGTTCATGTCCCTAGGGTCTCTAGGTTTCGGGACGTGACAAATTGCAAACTCGAACCCCTGTCGAGGGGTGTCAGATCTGGACCTCTTGCTAAGGCTCGGGCTTGCGCAAGTCATAATTTCCAAGCTTAAGGTTGGGCTCGTATCAAATTCTTGAGCTCGGCTTGTTCTACAAGTCTACTCATGAGCTTTTTAAATTTTAAATGTCCTGTTTTTTGTACCCATACATTGGCCCATTATCATAACTTGTTAAGGCCTAAAAATTGTTAGGCATCATCTTCTAAGCGGAGAGTCGTTAACTAGAAAAGCTGTGAGAGAGATTTGGATTTGCTATCAACATGACGTTAACTAAATGGATATTTTAAAAAATAATAAACATGTGAATTGAGATTTCAGTTTTCTTTCTTCATAACCTATATTTGTAACACAAGTGTGTGTATATCTAAAAATATAGTAATATAAAAGCTTTAGAGCTAACATGCCATCTCTACGGCTGACGAGCCAAGTATGAAATGATCTAGCTCCGAGCTTTTACTAACGAGGTCTAAAATTTAGCCCTTGCCAGAGCCAAGCCATTAAAGAGCATATCGCTAGCAACTTTTGAATGGCTCTGTTTATTCATATTCCTACCAGTGACCAATTTTCAAATTTCTTCATTGACCGCCAAACTTGCTCCTCGTCAAACTTCAACTTTATTTTCCCTACCGCAAGCTAAGAGAAGAAACAAGGCCATGCCAACCATATAGCGAGACTAGCAAATTCAAAGTTCTGATTTCGTTGTCAAAAACAATTCCAATAGAGTTGAAGACGGCGATAAGTTTTTTGAGCTTGCTGATTTACTTCAAGACCGAAGCACTCTTTTCTATCTGAGTATTGAAGAGTCAGTGTATGTGATTTACCTTATTAGCTAAGGAGGACATTTCATACACATCTGACAACCCCTCCATAAGAAAAGCAATTATTGTCTTGTCCGCAATGTTAAAGGCCATGCCACTCATCAAGCTCAACATCACCACCGCAAGAGCCTTATAATTCAAGTCCTCCCACTTGGTCTGCTCAATGCCATTCAGACTTCCCTTCAAGGGTTTCCACAAATCCTTCGTATGGAGCAGATATGTGACTCTCATCTTATATAAAACAAAATCCAAGCGATCGAATTTCGCAAATGTAATCATGCCTATTATTTCATCTTCGATGATTTATTCAAGCTACGAAAGAAAAACCAAGCGCACGAACATGTGCGCTTATACCCCTTGTTGCGAAATAATCCGTCCCAATTAAACAAAGGATACAACAAGCAATAACCAAAAAGATAATAAAGAACAAGCCCACCCAAGAAAAGAAACGACACCCAGAAATAGCGGAGTTCACTCAACAGTTAATCCCCAAAAAATTAACTATAATAAGATTATAAGTACAACAATAATTATTAACGCTCTCACATAGTTTCAGAAGAATTTGAATAGAGATTCTACCATCGAGAACAACTTCTCGGAATCTCACACGTCGCTAGAATTTGTCTCTTTACTACACTGTAAATATGACATCGCAATATTTGCTTAAGATCATAAATATAAGGTTTTTCTCAAATCTCTATTATCACAAAATACATAACAGTCCTATGTATATACTTATACAGACCAAAAAACTCAACCTAAACAAAATAGTAAAACAAATTAGAGTCTAACTACGAAATAGTCGCACAAAGCTGCCTTAGGAATTAACGTTAACGATCTGCACCATGTTCGAGCAGTGCCACCCAAGTTTGAAAGCAAAAACCTATATGCTACCAAGATCATTTGCAGCTTTCGTGTGTTGCGAATTTGAATCCAAAGCATGCCTGAATTCTGAACCAACCTCCCCACATACATGTTCATATTTGAAAGATATTCTTTTAATAATTTATAATTACTTTTACTAATATATTGTGTCATGTTCTTAAGCTTATTAACGTACTATTAATCAACCCAAATTAAAAAAACATTTACATATATTTCCAAATGCACTAGCCAAATTGATCTAGACTATTGCTAAATTTTGATACCACTAATTGATGTAATATGTGGCTTGCCTAAGCCAAACAACAAAACAAAATTGACTGGATAAAAAACTAGGGCGACAAGACTTCCCAATTGAGAATGTTGACCAGTAATTGAAATTTAAGACTACAAATGTAACCGTCAGAGTATAAATAAATACTTACTTACCAAAACTAGAGAAAAACCAAATTAGAAGCAAAAAATAAATAGAGAAATTAATGCAAGTGTGAAAACGTACAAAGCAATAGACAATATTCATTGGATTTGAACCATTTGGAATGTTGATAGATAGACCCTTCTTGCTAGCTTGAATGAATATACAAAATTAAAACAATGTACCCAAAATAAAGCATCTTCTCAAGGCAACCTTTATATAGATTTGTTTTCTATAATGTCACCACAAAACTATTTCTTCAAGCTCTTCAATGGATTTCAATTACACTGATGATGATGATGTCTTCTATGCGGAACTTAGAAGGCAAATTCTGCTTTTGACCGAAGAAGACGATGTCGATTTGCCTAAAAATAAGTCTTCGGACATAGAAAAAGGTGCAAGAACAGGAGAATATCAGGCTGCGATACAACCAGGGAGTTATTTCAGTTGGTCGGTGAATAAGGAAAAGGATTTGGCGCCTGCTTGGCTTGTGAACGTGTGGAGAAGTGAGAGCGGAAACAGAATGGGAAACGGAAATGGAACCGGGGTTTTCATACCACATATTGTCAAAACGAAATCACGGGTTAGGCCCAGAAAGGGGAGGAATGACATAGCGAGAGCATATAAACTGGTGGAGAACAAAAACGAGGAACTAAGTCCCGGGATGTAAAAGTTATACATGGTACAGTCCATACATAGCAAAAATAGCCCCCCAAAAAAACCAAAAAACACATATATAGGTACCTGTTAGTAATAACGCTAATCAAATTGTTGTAATTTATAAATATATGTTGATGCAATGTAATTTCCATACAATGACCGTAAAGAGTTATTACAGGTCAAAATAGGAAATAGCAATTATAGAGAAATATATACATATAGCCTTAGGGCAATGACACAGTTCTCCTATGTGAGCCATACCCTAAGTTTTAGAGATTCACTCCAAGGAAGCTTGCCCACTACTCTACGTAAGCCTTTTCAATTCTCTAAAAATTGAAATTTAGTACAGTGATTCTCTTAAATTACGAGATTGCTGTTTATTCCCATCCTATACTAAATTTAGGATTTCTGGTATCGCCATTCTCCATATGTCAACCTCAATTTTAGAGTTTGATGCATGGGGACTAAAATTTAGGAATTGGAAACTGGAAATATATGATCTGGTCAGAATTCCCTCACCTCTCAACTAGACTATTTTCAGGGTTCTAAGTTCAAATTGGTAACACAATGTTACACCTTACACAAGAAAGTAGAAAGTAGAGAACAAATCTAAAGATAATGATCGGTACAATGAGACCGAGGAAATAAACATCTAATAATTGTTGATGTCACATTACAATTATACTAGCATCTATTAAGCTAACCACGGGCATTGCTTTACAAGCTTTTACAACATTGCAATTGGAACTCAAACCTAGACACGACGAAGGAAATCGTACTACCGCTGCCTTGGGAACAATTTGAGAAGACGAAGAAAGTACAACTACAAGCAAGCAAAGAAGTGGACATTATACAAGAACTTGACTAACACTAACCAAAAAAATAAAAAAGGCATTTTTGTAATCTCGGTTACATGCCTTGATGCTTCGCAGAATTGCCTATTACAAAAGAGCAATTGGCATCAATTCTTGGGGCGAGCTAACCATAGAGAACTGAGGGCACGCAAACGTGACATGTAATCGCTGATGGCAAGAAGAGCACGGGCCGCTTGGCGAGTTGTCAAGATCCGGTGAAGTTGTTGCAGAGTTTGTTGCCTCAGAAGGTCGGCCTATCATCAAATTTAAAAATTTTCACCAGATTAAAAAAAAATTAAAAGGAAATTATCAGTCAACTATCAATCAGATTTTGAGCATAAAATATTAACCTGGTGAACGAAGTTTTCGAGTGTGGTGAGTTTGCCCATAGCTAGCGCCATCTGTGTCATATAATCAGCCACATTGCCAGAGCCGGTGGGGCCGAGACAATTAGAGGACAGAGTCTCCAACAGGGATTGTTGTAAAGCTTCCATCCCTTGAGATAAAGCATCCTCAGCTTGTTGAGAGGATTGTTGTAAATTACATATGCCCACTACTTGCTGATCCGTCAATGGTTCGAGATGGTTCCCCAGAATCTGAAACTCCAAAATAAGAAATGATTAAAGAAAGAAGCAAAAATTACAATAAAATGCACATGTAAATAACTAAAACAAATCAACCATTTTTGTAAATTGCGCTGCAACTGGGGTGCTTTCTTCTTGCTTTTCCGATAAACGAGAAGTTTATATAATGAAATGGAAAAAATAGAAACATAGATATTCTATGGATTCTTCTATATTTCTGCCAAGTGCACAAAAAGAAGATGTTTTAGCATTATATTATGAAAATTTGGAAATTTTCATAAATTAAATATAAGCAAAAAAAAGATATTCAGAATATTCTTAAGAAGCAGTTGATTAAACAGAAGTTCTCTTTCATTTTTTTCCCCAGATTATTCAAGGAATATTATGTACTTGCAACAAACAGACATATTTCATAAAGCATTGAAGAGCATCGATAAAATCTATGTCGCATCGTTTGACTATGATGGAACTGTGATCCTTATTTTGGGATAACAATCCACCTCTCGCAGAGTGAGAGTTTTGCTAAATAGTTAACTAACTAGCTTGTTATTATTGAACAAATTGGTCGATTTCCATCATGAGCACAGTATTTTGGATTGTGATCCTTAATTAACGATCTCAGCTCCATCCGACTAGTATAAAGACCATTATTAATACCTCGAATCTCTACAAGAACATGTATTTTGTACACAAAAATGAAAAGTCAATAGATTATTGATTTGTGTTGCATCTTTCCAGAAAAATAAAATTGGTGTCTAATTATCGACAAAGACGTAATTACCAAATTTTCTACAAAAAAGATAACAGTACAAAGATATTGATCACATGGTGTACAAAAAGGAGAAAAAAAACAAAAAAAATTAAAAAAGGAGAAAAATGGCAAAGGAGTCAAACCGTGGTACTATCAATAACCTTGAGAGCATCTGATGAGCGAAGCCCACCCAGCCACATAAAACACCTCTCGGCCGGTGTCTTCCACATGCCAGACAACATGTGGAAAACATCAGCTTTTGTACCGATTGCTTTGAGCTTGAATATTTCATCGTAATGCGACATTACACCATCAACAAGTAGCCGAAGCTCATTCTCCCCCCTGTGAGAGTTCACTGCCAATCTCAGATCTTTGTTCAGTCGTAGGTGCTCATCGAGCCAACGTGTGTAGTCCATGTCGAATGCCAATGCCCCTACATTGCAGAAAAAGAAAAACTTAGGCCCCATTTGGTAGCGAATAATACTTTGTTTTCTGTTTTGCAAAAGCAGAAATTATGTTCTATCAGATGACGGAGAAATAAAACGAATACATGCTTGACAAAGTAAATTACACCAACCATATTTTTTGTTGTTTCATTTATCAATTAACGAAACAAAATACATTTAATTTTTAGTTTCAGATATTTTCATAGAAAACTTGACCAAGTATAGTAAGTCAGAAAACACAAATTGAAAACCATACCTAAAATTTATTTTAAAAAATCAATAAAAAAACTCAACAAAAATTTTAGAAACAAAAAGTCTATTAAAATTTAATTTTTAATTTTGAGAACAGACTGCAAGACTTGTTTCACCGAATCTTACATCTCCAAACAAAAAGTCTGATTAAGAAACACAGAGAACCACACTTAAGTTAAGAAACATGTAGGGATAATAAAAGTCTATTTGCTTACCAGTACTTCCTATCGAGTGACATTGATCCCCGGCTATTCCAGATGCAGCAAAGATACCCTGCAACATAAAAATGAAAGTAAAGAGACTCTTCCCTGTCAATAATCAAAAAATTCATTCGAGATTACTATTTCACAATGAAAGTGGGAGAAGAACAAAGGGGAAAAAAGATTTAGCCTTGTAAAATAACAAAATGACCTGTTGGCGTGCTCGTTGAAGCTCTTGCTCCAGCTGTGAAAGCTTCAGCCTGCTATGCTCTAACTGCTGAATATATGCCTATACAGAAGCATTGCTCTTTCAGCAACTAGAGAAAAAACTCATGAAAAAAATTAAGAATATGACGGGCGTTCTTTGTAACTAACCTTCATATTTTACAGCTAATAATTAAAAACCATCATTTACCATAGCCCATTTTCAATTAGTTAACATAAATCGATTTGTTGCAATCGGTGATCGTGTAATAAAAATTTTTGCCCATTGATCACATCCATCAACTTCCGTTAATCCCATTAAAAGAAAATTTATTAAGGACCCATGAGGTTTCACATTCTTATCAAATTTATCTTATTTTTAAGTTTCGGTCAGTTTTATCCGTAATGGTTTGGATGATTACAGAAGATACATATATGCATCTCCTGTCAATTTTTCTGAACTATATCAATAGGAGGTTTGGTAAATAAAATAAAAAATGGTATAATTTATTTTCTCCCATGTAAAATAGCCATTTTCGTAAAAGAATAAAACAAATGATGCAAAAAGAGCAAATATTTGTTCACGAGTAATATTGAGACATAATAGTATTAGGAAATAATACAAGGGCTAGCATGTAATATTTGTGAGTAGTGCCAAAGTTTTGTAGAGTAGTGCCCAAGATTTTATTGTCTATGTAAAGCCCATTTGTACATTTTAATTGGTGTGGAAAATAAAGCCATTCATTATTTTATCATTCTCTTATAAGTAAAAGGAACCATAAGAGATGAAATTGATCAAAACTGAAAGTTTGGGTAAATTTGAGAAAGTATAAAAACCTCCATGTTTTCTGATAAATTTCTTTTGAAACTGATTTAACAAACATTGACAGATGTGGTGAATTGAAAGGATTGAGAGAATGTATATGATAGTCGATTGCAAGAAGTCAAAGTTCACCCTGGCCATTTAAAAACGACTTATAGAGTACATGGTAAGTTTTTGGAAATTTGGCCGATATTTCGTTTACCCTAAGAAATAATATAAATGTTAAAAAATGATCATAGTGAGTATTCAAATGGATATTATGCAAGATAATATTCATAACCCTTAGTTCGCTACTCAAAGAAGAGAAGCAAAGGAGATTTTACCAAACGAACAAATGAACAAATATGCTCATCAACATATGGTGTTTAGATTTTAACGTGTATTTCGATGAATATTGAAGTTCGGTAAATCCCTTTGTTGCCACTATTTGCTTCCACTAATGAGTAAACGACACATCATTGAATATAACATTTCTCTTAATAGTCATTGAGATAATGACGAAAACACGAACATAGGCGTAAAATCTAAAGCTCTTATGCAAAAGTATATGCATGCATAATGTAGCCAATATTTTTACTTAAAAGAACTTAAACTTAAAATGAAATATAATCAATTGCTTACTTTCTTTCTCAGACGACTTTTTCGAGCAGCTTCTCGATTCTGAACGAGTCGGCGAATTGCCTATGTTAAAACCAGCGAAAGCCAACAAATTGAAGTTTTCAGCCATAAAATTGATTTGGGAAACCAACTAAATGTTCAAGACATATCAATTATCTCTAGTGTTGGATCTAGTGAATTAATACCTGGTGGTCTCCTTTTACTCCTTTGGATTGTTCGACAGAATCAACAAATACAACTGGTCCATGTTGAACTCCATGAGACTGTTTCATTAATAAGAAATTTAAATTAGATTTTTATTTTTGTAGTACTGTGTCTCGCATTGGAAAAGGGAATGTTCACAGCAAGTAAATTTGATTGTTTGGATTTAAACAATAGTATGAATTTAGTTTTTCTTCCACAGACGGCATGAAATTTTTATCACAAGCATTGGATGGAAGACACATGTGCATATGTTGTGGTTTTTACATTGAGATATATTACGCATTCAGCCAAATGTGCTGTATAAGCGTCGATGAAGATACTAGTAGTTTTGCAACTTTGCACAACAATTCAGCCAAAATTTTATTGGGAATATGCCAGCACACTACAAACAAATAAATCCATAAGAAGATTACAGATTACATGATCTCGAGAATAAAAAATTTCATAAAGGGAGGAGGAGGGAGACCTGGATTTTGTCATTAGTATCAACATCTGTGGAAGTGTCAGTCTGTTGGCTATTGTCGGCAAGCCCCGAATCTGCCCAGTTNNACACCACCTCCTTCATCTACCATCGTCGTTCCATTTCTATTTATATTTCCGTTTCCGCTTCCCACCCCTTTCTGCAACATAAATGGCCCCGTGTTCTCTCCTATAGAACCCACTGATCCAATCTCCGACGAACCCATACTCTAAATTATTTAAAAGCAAATTTAATGAGCATACATACATACTTATATGCACATGAAATTGCAAACGTAATAAGCAGAAAACGGTTCCATATTGTGAGAACACCTTCACTTTGAGGACATAATATTGGAATTTCGAAGCTAATTTTTGAGGATTCAAATTTTCTTCATGAAACATTGATAGTTGCGAGAAAAAAGCTGCAGTTTCAATTACCTTAGGCATTCTATTATTGTAAGTGAAAAAATTGGTAATAATAGCCAAAATTAATAAATCCGACAACTAAACCACATACACGATCCTCAATAGCTAGAATATAATATTCACTCTTAAAGTAAAGGTCACTCTCAAGCCCTTACAAATTACATCTAGACTCCTCGAATTTACCTTAAAGCAAGGCACAGAGACTCAACAGATCCGCAATCAAGATAAAATTTCACCGTCAAAGGTACAAAATCAAAATGTAGTTTTTGGAGAGCCACAATCCGGCATACTTGTTAGGCATGATACGGTAGTCTTCTACCAGGACAATTACTTCAAAGGACTATCTTAGACTCTACTAACTATCCCGTTCTTACCAATCTAGTTGGGCCAAGGAAACGTACAGCCAAAACAACATTTTGCGAGAAATATACAACATTTGATTGAAACTAGAGGGAACTAGTTTTTAACTTTTTTGTAAAACACCAGGGTAGTCCCTAGACTCAGAAAAGACAGGGGAACCTTAATTAAATCACGAACAAACTTAATAATATCTTATGAGGAAAACATAAACCCGAGCATTCATAAAACGCTTCTAGGTTTCTTTATTTCTTTGGCTGAAAAGATGGCATACATTTGGGTGCTTATGTTTTAAGCTGAGATTATTTGCTAATTTGACTTAAAAATCCTATTAAGTTTAAAGCAATTGCCTCTAGCTATTTCCGGTCTAAAAGTTTTTGCTTTATTTATTTAAAAATTACAAACAAACAAACCCGAAACTGGACACCATAATGAGATATGAAGACAAATACCCAAATAAGCAATTTTATTTATTTTCATCTTTTGTGCTCAAAATATTTAAAAAAGTACTTGAAATCAGCTGGCTGCTAAGTAGTGTAATACATACTGTAATTTGGACCTTACTAAATGCATAAATGAATCCCATGGAGAAATTAATCAATGGGTAGAGGAATAAATACCGTGGTAAGGCCTCCAAACTGCAAGTTGTTAGAAACAACACCAACATTGCTCATTTTCATATTGTACATGGAGCCTACACAAAAAAAAAATGATACCTTTACCGCCAAAAAAAAAAAAAAATGTAATTCGAGTGTTGTATCTAAGGGCTTCTTTGTTTTAGCTTTTGAATAATAGTAGGTTGTAATGTCCTGGAAATTCCCGGGTTAATTTTTCACATACATGCTAAACATATAGAATGCATAGAGTTTGCAATGGATTCATTTGTAGAGTAGGAAAATTACTTGGTTGAAGTGTTTATTGCGTTGATGTGCTGCATGTGGTGAAATTGGAGAGTCTCGGGAGACTCGTGAGAGTATATTTTGGTGTAAAAATGTGTCGTAAAGGGGTATAGTGAAGGCCAGTATTGATTCGTGATGAGAGTCGTTGAATGTGGTGATTGTAATGCAAAATGAGGAAGAGTAATGGTACACCTGAGAGTGGTGTAACAGTACATCTCAGGTGTAACAGTACACCAGGGTATTATAATGGTACATAAAAGCACTGTGGACTCTCTGGAAGCCGTCACACAAGTTGGTGTAATGGTACAAGGTAGTGTAACAGTACACTAAAAGAGATGTAACGATACACCGGTGTAACGGTACACCAAGGGTGGTGTAACGTTACACCAAAGAGAAATGAGACACTAGATGCCGGCACACCCAATTTTGACAAAGCAATAGTGTAATGGTACACCAAGCTTAGTGTACTGGTACACCAAATCGGAAAATCAGAAAATTGTGGGCCTGCAACTTTATATTGGCTTATCCCATTCTTTTCTCTCATTATTTCCACCGACTAAAAGGAAGAAGAGAGAGAGAAGTACAGTGCCATAAGGCTCAAATATCATCCAAGATTGGAGCTTGCCCACAATATTGGAATAGAGATTGGTGAACCGTAGAGCGTGGGGATTATTCTAAGGTAAGATTTGAACTCGATCTTATTCAATCTCTAACCCTAGATATTTGGCCTCATCTTGAAGTCAATTAAGAGTTATTTTCCTACATTTTGATGATTAGTAGACTATGATTCATTGTAGGTTTATACTGATTAGGGTTTGATCAATGGATCAAAGAAATTTGGGGCTTTTGTGTCCAAAGTTTTGAAGCGGCTTTA
>MKEJ01015557.1:0-12318 GCA_001753735.1 Embelia ribes
GTAGGGTAGGGTAGGGTAGGGTAGATAATTATAGAAATGGTGCGCATATCTTTAACAAAACTTCTAGTTATACCCAATGTATATCGATTGCATCACTAATAGTCCACAAGTTCTGAATATATTACACGGCTGGTACCCATCATGGCCCGAAAGTCATGGTACGTGTGTGGGGCGGCTCGCCAGAGAAGTGCCAAATTATCATCATTCATCTAAACGAGTGCTAGTTTATGGATTAACACGATGGCAGTGAAAAAAAAACTTTACTCTTTTCAGAATAATTCAATAAATATTATCATTCTTTTTAATTTAACACCGAGAATGTTAACGGCATCATAAAACACACCAAAAGAGCTCCACAAACAAAACACAGCTCTTTAAATCACTACGAATTATTGTTAGGAGAACTTTTGGGAGCATTTAAATAAATCTAGGAGGAGACGATGCTATATTTATGATTTATAGTATCACGGACCCATCTAAATAATTATGTAAAGCTAGAAGTTTAATATAAGTAGACTACAATATTTCTACACTAAATATAGAGGCAATCCTTTAGGGCCATCATATGTTGGTCTCTCGTCACTCGTATCCCCTTCTGTACGAAAACCTTGGTGATATATTGGAGATTATCCATATCAAGTATGAATGGACCATTTATGTAAGAATGAGTTGAGGACTAGTTATCTGGGGCATTCCAAGAATTTATCAACGTATGTCCACGGCCAAAACGGACACAATATAAAAATCGATTAACGGTATAGAAAATGCATTGTGTAACTATTATTGTCTTGATATACATAAAAATACCAAATAATTTATGTTATTACGCCCATCGATTGACAAGTATATCCGATAATAATTCAATATGAAAGAATCAAAAGCATAAATTTCATTTCCTGATATAACAAATTTCCACGGTACTCTCGAATACATTAGCATTCAAAATGCATTTTTCAACTTTTTATTTATATAGGGGATTGTTGGAATTTATTGAGAAATGAATTATTTGGGCATTATTTTTCTTTTTGGTTTTGAGGTGCATTCAAATTATTTACAAATCCAAATCATTTATTGGTGTGAATGAATATGACTCAACGTGGTCCTCGCGAAGTGAGGCAGTTCGAGAAATAGATGGACAAAATAAATTTTTGCACAATAAATACACAAACCAATTCTACTCATTTTATGTACATATAAATCTTTTGTACGAAATAAGACAAAATCGGGCATGTAATACATGTGCCAAGCTTGTGGGTGTTTGAGTGGCATGGACATTGGGCCTAGACGTGTGTAAAATTTGTATTTGGGCCGATAGGTTTGTGCGTGAGCGTGAGTCTTGGACTGCTAAGTGACATATTGGGCCATATGTAAACTGCTTTTATACATGGACAGGCCCAAATTATGAGGCCGAGGTCTATTTCGTCCAATGTGGTGTGATTACACATTATCTGAAAATATTGCGCGGATGGGCATGACTTTTAACCAAAAATTTTCTATGATGGCCCATTAACTTCTTTGACTTTTGACCGTGTGCTACATAAAGAACATCGCTCCAACAATTTCAAATATACAAATTTGTAGAGAAATTTTCAGATTAGCGCAAATCTATTTTTTTTAATTTTAAATTCACTATACCCATCGTGTTTTCAAAAAGAAATATTACATTGAAAGACATATCAGAAAGGTCCGACGGATATGGGTACTCAGATAAGGGCTTTCTTCCTTCCGAGTAAAGAATCGGACTTTATAGCCTGAAGGTCATTTGCCTATGATAAAACATGAACTCGTCCAGAATTTCCACTCTTATTTCTTCAATTTCTTATTTGCAATTTGAGATTCGAAAAAATAAATTTTTTCGACAATAAGGTTAGTGACATATTTTATTGCATATCCAAAAATAAGATACACATTATATTATATAATTTCGTATAGTTTAATTTCAGTATTTACTTTGCTAATTTAACGTGGTAATTATTATTTTATGATAATAATATTACTGAATAAACACACGGCTGATCCAACAACTTAAGTTTATCGACAGATATCTACAAGTTTTCGATATGTATATTATTACTCTTTCAATTATATTTTTCATAAAATCTATCTATCTAATTTTGAAGCACTCCAACAATTATTTTAATACTAAAATAGTTATGATGTCGCCTTCTTTCTCTGACCTTATATATTCACGATTTGGTTTTTGTTTCTCTCTATGTCCATACGTTATTTGTTTCCAAAAATGATACCGTAACAGGCACGGTTCAAGCCTTCAACATCATGTACATGTTTTTGAGCATGTTGCACCAATGATGCTTGGCTAATTTAAAAGTTTATGTTTGCTTCTTATCTAAGTAGCACTAATCCCTAAATTTTAATAAACCTAGACAATATCGTTAAGTTGGATTCTAGGGTCTATACTTATTTTACATTCAGTTGTAATTTATCAGATGAAAGTATCCGCATATCGTTCGAATTACCGCCTCAATTAAACACCTTGCATTACACTGATCAATCCTCAATTGCGTCCAGTAACTAATTTAACACGAGTCTGTAGTGACCCCAATCGTTATATATATAAAAAAGAACTCTTAGATCAGAAGTAAAATGACGATAAGGCCTGAGTGTTTTACACGATTCGTTCACCATGTCAATTGACGGTAGTCCATCGACTTTGATTATGGTACGCCCAATTGATTTGTATGGGAATTTAAAGGCTAAGGAACCGAATATGGTAAAATTAGAAAAATGGAACCGTTAGTGTAGCTTTTTAATGCAGACTTGGCTACGTAACCGGTGACAAGGGTATTGATTAACCAGAGATTTTTTAATGACAAAATAGAAAACGAAAAATTTTAGTAATAATAATACGAGCTGAACAAATCACCACCATCCGCGTGTTTTATATTAACATAAATTCTCTCTAATATTCAACATCTTCTTTTGCACCATCTAAGTTACAATGTATATTAATTAACTCATTAGATAGCCGAATGACAGAAACAACAAATGCCACTACAGAGACAACTGTTGATTTTACAATAAACCCCACACTTGACCATTTCCACTCTGCCGGCATTTAATTATATTCTTTTCATTTCATTTTCCTGGCCCCATTTTGATTTGCGATAAATTTATTATATTTATATAAAATATTTATGTGCCGATAATCATATACAAAATTGTATAAATATTATGTTAGGGAAAAACTCATATAGAGTGTAACAACATACCTCTTTGAACAAGTTGTATACATTTTCTGTATGTTTGCAAATGCACTTGAGCGATCCTTTGGGAATTATGTAATTTTAGAGAGAATTACAGTTAGCCCCATAAGGTTTGTGAATATTTCATAATAATTTGAAATTACACTTTTCCACCACTAAGTTTGAGTCACATGTGGAAACATCGTATTACCCCTCATTGTCTAGACTAATTTTGTCCATTTGAAGCTAAATATTCTGAAAAATTAGAGAAAAGCAAACATATTTTTGGAAAAATATTATGTGTTTATATTTATAATTGTATAATTTATTTTTAAGAAATTAAAACCTAAAGAATGAGTGCTAGCCAAATGAATTTTATTAATTTTAAAGATAATTTAGTACATTTAAGCTGATTTTTACTTTGTCTCTGACTGCTCCTAAAACGTGTAGATAATAATATCTAGCAAATACACTAGCGAAAAGTGTAGTTTTATAGTAATGTATCGGGTATATCAATCTCAGAGGCTCTTACTGATTTAGGAATATCATAAAAAATCTCTAACATGCAATTTATCATAAAAAATTTAATCTAAAAATTAAATTATTTCATACTCGAAAATTTTCTTGATTAAGTTAAGAAAATTAAACTAACAATAAAATATCAAACATGAAATAACAATATTACAAAATATCTTGCGTGAATGGGGAATAAAATGAATTAACTTCATTTTCCTAATTATCCTAATTAATGAGCTCTAAAATATTGTTAATCTAGAAAATTACTGATGTGTATAATCTGGTTTATTTCAATCTAGTGTGTTATCGGGTAATTGTCATATACCATAACTACGCGTAGGTAATTTTTAAGACACTCAGATAGATTAAAAATCCGATATTTTAGATTAATTCAATTTTTAGATTAAGTTTAATAAAAACATACTCATCCATTTATCGTTAACAAAAGATGAATAACAACTCACGGAAAAAAACATAAATATATAAAAAAGATAATTAATAAGAAAATAATTAAAAAGAAGTCACAAAATTGTATTGAAAAGATTAAAAGAGAAAAGGAGACTTGAGAGAAATCTCCAAAGTTAGAAAAGAGAAATAATGAATGACTAGATAGGAAGTTAGAGTTATAATAATAACCATTTTATATCTCTACATTAATTAACATTACAAAAATACCTAATAAAATATTTCCTAATCAGATTCAAAAAAAAAAAAATAATATAAATCAAGTATTGCACTTTTATTTTCTGCGATTGACTAGTCAATAGCACTACACCACTTCATGAGAAAATTTATAACTTGCTGTAGAAAATTTGGAATTAAGCTCTGTTTGAACTGTTTGAAAGATAATTTAACGAGCTTTCTAATCATATCAAAATTTATACCAAAATCTGCCGCAGATTTTTCCAGAAATTCAGTAAATTTTAGATCTTTAGTTTCCAAAATACTTTCAACGAATGGATAATTAAATCGTTCCCTTAGTACTTCGTAAAACTCATTTTTTTACACTTTAAATCTCAAACCAACATCCAAACATAATATTTGATATCATATTCTACAAGAATTTGCTTTTTGGCCTTAAATTATCTCATTTAATTTCATAAATCTACAATTAACATAAAAATACATAATACCAAAATATAGCATGTTTTATATGTTATATCACTATATAAATGATTTAAAAATTCAATTATATGCACTAAATTTATATACTTTCGTAATCCAGCCTAAAAAAATCAGTACAATTAACAAATAAACCTCATGGGAGGAATGGTGTCATTTCATAAACCTTTGGATTGAAATTGTAGAAATCTCAAGTATTTTACCCTTAATTTTAATTGAACCGTTCAAAAAAACAAAAAAAGTAATTTACCCTTAATTTTATTGTAAATTGGGAATGTTACCCATCAACCATATTGTTAGTCCAATATTTTATTTATTTTTAATAAAAAAAGCATTACTCTTTTGACAATATTAGTCACCCATAATAATAACTCCGTCAAATTAATACAACAAAATCAACAATGTAAATCCAGACAATTGGCAAGCTAGCAATTTAACAATTTGATAATCAAGTAGAAAATCTCTCTCCCTTCAGCCAATTAGTTCTAATTAACAAAGAGAAAAACCAAACATTAATTTAACGAAAGAAGCCAGATATAGGATCAATATTTTTGCACAACTCTAGCTAGCTCAATTCATTCCCTTTGTGCTGATGGGTCAAATCTCCGTTCCCGTAGCTTTTTTCGTGTTTTTTCTTCTTTTCTCAACCGCATGTTCTGAATCTGAAGAAGCACGGGAAGCCCTAGTCGATTTCATGGCTAGACTCTCCCCCGGGAAATTGAAAACTGAACCCAATTTTGGTTGGAATTTGAGTTCGGACCCATGCACGAGCAACTGGAGAGGTGTCACGTGTGATAGATTGCGACAATTCGTGAAAAAAGTTGTTCTTGACCAATTAAGCCTTTCCGGGGTTCTTGATGCATCTTCCATTTGTAAAACCTCTTCTCTTGCGGTTTTGAGCTTGAATGGAAACAATGTAGGCGGAGAATTGGGTGAGGAAATAGAGAATTGTCGGTACCTAACTCACTTGTACCTAAGCAAGAACCGTTTCTCGGGTAGCCTCCCGGCCAACCTATCGCGGTTGAATAACTTGAAAAGGCTCGACGTTTCAAACAATGGGTTTTCCGGTCAGCTGCCCAATATGTTACGGATTTCAGGCTTGCTATCTTTTCTTGCTGAAAACAATAATCTCAACGGCACAATACCGGATTTCGACTTTTCCAACTTATCCCAATTCAACGTGTCCAACAACAACCTCACGGGTCCGATACCCAATGTCAATAATCGTTTCAATGAAAGTAGCTTTTTGGGTAATCCCGAGCTATGTGGGAAACCGTTATCAAATGCATGCCCGAAAACTCCATCTCAAACTAGTAAAAAGAAGAAAAAATCCATAACCCAATATTTAATCTACAGCGGTTATGCCATCCTAGGCCTAGTGGCCCTTCTCCTCATTTTCTTATGCTGCAAAAGACATGCACGGAAAGACAAAAAATCCGAAGTTGAAGCAGTCGAAAAAAGCAGCAGCAGCAAGAGTGTAAGTACTAGTGGAACATCGATCGAGAACAAGAGTGGGACCGGGTATAACACCCGATCCGAGTACTCAGTCACATCCGCAGAGGCTGCAAAGTCCTCTGTTAATCCTCTAGTGGTACTATCGAGCCCGGTGGTGAACGGGCTTAAATTCGAGGAATTGTTACAAGCACCGGCCGAATTAGTCGGGAGGGGTAAACATGGGAGTTTGTATAAAGTTACGTTGAACGAGGGTGTGAACGTGGCGGTTAAGAGGATTAAGGATTGGGGTATAACGAGGGCGGATTTCAAGAAGCGGATGCAGAGATTAGACCAAGTCAAGCACCCAAACGTGGTGTCGGCTTTGGCCTATTATTGTTCTAAGCAAGAGAAGTTGTTGGTTTATGAGTTCCAGAAGAATGGTAGCCTTTTCAAGCTTCTACATGGTAAATTTCATTCTTTAACCAATTTTTCAATCTTAAAATTCTATTCGTGTTCTTGTTTGTACTAAGATCCCAGATGAATTACGCTTAAAGATTTATTTGGTTATTTTAGCGGAACGTTTAGGGTATTTTTGTTTCGATGTATTTGGGGCGCATTATTTTAACATAGTGTGATGCCTCTGGTAGCACTGATCCGAAAATAATTTTCAGGTTCGTGAAACAGAACCAACGAAAAGAGGGGGCTGGGAAGTATTTGTTTCTAGTTTTTGTTCTGAAATAATCAAATCCCTGATAACTAAATAAGTTTTGTGTTCCTTTCTTCTATAGATTACTATCATTAACCAATGGAAGTGTCACAATGATAGTTTTGTTTTCATTGTTTTTTATTTACATATTAGTAAGACCAACAGACTTGATTGATTTTTTTCTCCACAAGGAGAAAATAATAAATAATCTTTTGCTGCTTATTATAATTAAGGAATCTGAAAAATAGATTCCCTTCCTTCTCAAAAATTTTTGAAAAATAATGTTACGTTAAAATTGGAAGTAGATTGGTTGTATCTAGCAAATCGCTACCCTAATCTAAACGGTGTAGATTTTACCAATATTGCATGATTTAGATTTTTCGACACGGTATGCTGCAGATATTGTTTTACCAATTTACCAAACAGATTTAGGACAGTCGGATGCCTGAGACAGTTTCTGGCTGCTTCAAATCATGCAAAATTGTGCTTTAAGGTTTTCTCGCCTTCAGAAATGACCATCTAACTGAATGATACATCATACTCGATTTCAGGATCTCAAAACGGGCAACTATTTGACTGGGGAAGTCGACTGAGTATCGCAGCACGAACAACCGTAGCCTTAGCTTTCATGCACACGGAGCTTTATGATGATAAAATAGCTCATGGCAACCTAAAACTAAGCAACATATTGCTCAACAAGGACATGGAGCCCTGTATCTGCGAGTACGGCCTCATGGTGGTAGAAAACAATCCGCACCATGTGTTCGGAATCCAGAACACCGACAGTATCAAATCTGATGATCCAACAACTGGTCGCACATACAGCACGTTTAAAGTTGACATTTACGCCATCGGGGTGATTCTTCTAGAGCTTCTCACTGGTAAGATTGTTAACAACACTGGGTTTGACTTGGCGGGTTGGGTTCACTCGGTGGTTAGAGAAGAGTGGACGGTTGAGGTTTTCGATAAGGCGCTTGTTTCAGAAGGGGTGAGTGAGGAGAGAATGGTAAATTTGCTACAGGTGGCGCTTAAGTGCACAAACCCATCGCCCGAGGCTAGGCCGAATATGGATCAAGTGGCTGAGATGATTAACTCTATAAAGGAAGATGATGAGAGGTCCATAAGCTCTGATCCGTGATTAATAATATCTATATATGATTCAATAAATTTTCTTGTTAATTTGATTTTCATGCGTTATATTTTTGTGTCCAGATACTTGTAATTTTCCACAGTTTGTACCATTTTCATGCACGTGAGACTAATATTTTTTCTACCCTTGATTCAATACTCTAACGAGTTTTTGAACTCTACGCATTACTTGTAGATGTTCTTGCATTCTTGACTGTTACAAAATTACACTAATGGTAAATTATATTTTTTTTTGTACTTTATAATTTATACAAAATTACTTAATGTTATATTACATATTTTTTTTACACTTGACAATTTATTTACAAGTATCAATAATTACAAAGTCCGGATAAATTACAGATATTTGGTATTTGTTAAACAAATTTAATCTTCAAGTGACGATTCAATGAGATTGTGCCCGATGTAAAAGTCTCACGTGTCTTATTAAAGTACACAATTTCTTAAGAATGAACTTTCTATACATCGCCGGTATAAATTGTGAAATATTACACACCTATTTAAAGCACACAATTTCTTAAAGATTATTGAATAATAATAATAAATCCCTAATTTTACAGTTTGTAGCATTTTCATAATTGTGACTGCTGCTTTAACGTAACCACCAAATCCATTTAGGTTTTATTTGGTTGCAACTTTTAAATAAATAAATTATTTATTTTTTATCGAGAAAAAAATTGAATGCATCTAACATAAATATTTTAGCTTTTTTATAACAAAATAACATATAAGCTTAGTTTGTAAGCTAACCAGCCAAATATTATCCAAATTTTAAATAAAAAAATGAGAAGTTAGAATTTATAAAATGTAAAGATTAGGAATTGGAGATAATGGGGATTTGCAGAGGTTGCAAATGCTACGTAATTCTTGGATGAAAAAAATAAAACCTAAAATGAAAAGAGCGTTGTAAAATATATATTAATATTAAAAATAAATAGCATAAAACTTAAATAGAGATATAAAAATTGCGTGATGCAGCCTCGAGTTTAATTAAAAAGTTAAACTTGAGCTTAATCTACGGCAGAGCCTATATATTTTTATTTTTTTTATAAAAATTTAGAATACAAGAAGGTATAATATTTTGAATATACTCTTACTTTTTTCTCTCTTTATTTTCTCTCTAAGTATTTGGTTTGTAATGTTTTTGTGCGTGTATAATGAGCAAAACAATGGCTCATTTTATAGGCAGAGTGGGGAACAAGGGGCAGTTAATAATAAATGATGGAACCATACTAACGTCAGTGCTTGCATCACATATAGTATTTTCATTTAATGATTGGGCCCCATGCTTGCATCAGCCACAGTGAAATACAATTATTTATAATACTCCCCCTTGAATGATCAAGCATTACTCGATATTCAGATGTTGTCTCCCCCTAATTTGAACACTTGGTTCTTTTTCCACATTTTGAAGTTTTCACAATTCCATATTGAATACCAGTTTCTGAAATGTTGATGATGGAAGCGACTTGGTAAATAAGTCTGCCAAATTATCATGAGAATATATATATTGAACATCTATATCTTCGGTCTTTTGTAACTCATGAGTATAAAAGAATTAGGCGATATGTACTTAGTTTGATCGCCTTTGATGTTACCTTATTTGAGTTGTACGATATATGCAGAATTGTCTTCGAATAATACAGTCAGAATTCCTTTCATTAGATCAAAGCCACTTTTTTCTTTGATGTGTTGTATTAATTATCTTAGCCAAATATATTACAACCAACTTTATGGATTGTGATAATCTCAGAATGATTTGATGAGGTAGCAATTAAGCTTTGCTTTTTAGAATTTCATGATATAGTTATTCCTCTATAAGTAAATACATACCTAGTCTATGATTTTGCATGGTGTGAATTAGAAAGATATCTAGCATCAGCGTAACCTACTAAATGAGAATTTGACTAATTTGAATAGAATAATCACATATCTGAAGTCCCACGTAGATACCTTAATATGTGCTTAATTCTATTCCAATGACTTCTTGTTGGTACAACACTGTATCTAGCCAATAGATTGACGAAAAAGGCAATATTCGGTCATATACAATTTGCAAGATACAGTAAAGAACCAATAGCACTAAGATATGGTACTTCTGGGCCAATAAGTTCTTCTCTTCTTGAGGATGAAATGAGTCGTTTTTTATATCAAGAGAACCGACCACCATTGGAGATCTTAAAAGATGTACCTTATCCATGTAAAACTGTTTCAATATTTTTTTTGTATATGTCGATTGGTGAACAAGTATCCCCGTAGGCAAATGTTCAATCTGTAAACCTAAGCAGTACTTCGTCTTTCTGAGATCCTTCATCTCAAATTCTTTCTTAAGACAATTTGTAATTTTAGTCAGATCCTCAGAAATTCCAATTAAGTTAAGGTCATCAATATAAACGGCTACGATAGCAAAACCAATTACAAATCTATTGATAAATACATATAGACATATTGGATCATTGGCAAATCCTACTTTTATGAGATAATTGGTGAGTCGATTATACCATATTCTTCCATATTGCTTTAGTCCATTTAGAGACCGTTGAAGCTTTATTAAGTGTAAATTCCTCACTTTGCCTTGAGTCAATTGATAACCTTCAGAGATCTTCATATATTTACCACTGTCTAGTGAACCATATAGATATGCAATGACAAAATCCATGAAATGCATATCTAACCCGTGGTTCACAGTTAACATAATTAAGAAACGAAAAGTTATACGATCCATTATAGGAGAGTATGTTTCTTCATAGTCGATTTCAGGCTTTTGTGAAAAACCTTAGGCAACAAGTCATGTTTTATATCTAACGACTTCATTTTTCACGTTTCGTTTTCTTACAAATACCCATTTGTATCTGACTAGATGAACATTTTCCGGTGTTTTCACAATTGGACCAAAAACATCTCTTTTAGCTAAAGAACTTAGTTCGGCATTGATTGTTTCCTTCTATTTTAACCAATCCTTTCGTTGACAACATTCCTCAAATAATCTTGGCTCAGAATTGCCGTTATTGTCATTAATATCTAGTGTCACTGCATATGCAAAGAAATCATCAATAATAACTTTACTTCTTTCCCACACTTCTCTATAATGTATTGAAATTTCAGTATTATTGATGGTACATTTGGAGATGAAAATGGGATATACTCTTCAGCTTATTTGATTTTGATGGAAGTTCCCTCTATTTAAGGAGTGCTAGTTGCTATCACTTGTCATTTTCGAGGAGCTTTATCTTTTGCACCCAATGGTCTTCCTCTCTTTTGTTGCTGTACGGATTTATGTATAATTTGACTTTTGGATACATTAATATATGCCATAGTATTCATCACTGCTACATGAGATTGTAACACTTTATATATATCATTAAATCCATCATGTATTTGATTGGCAAGTCTTTGTAGATGGATAATCCTTTAGACCTCAGATTCATATTTACTTATACGTAGATCCAAATATGATAAAGTAGGAGTATCTCATATGAGTTCTAGTTTGTCAATTGATTTATATTTTTCTCCCCCTAAAGGTGGGAAGAAAGTTTCATCAAAATGACAATTCATAAATCGAGCCTTGAGTATATCTCCAGACAAAGGCTCTAGGTATTGAATCACGGAAGGTGAATCAAAACGCACATGGATACCAAAGCGACGTTGAGGCTCCATTTTAGTGCATTGAGAAGGTGTTAAGGGAACATGTACAACACATCCAAATATACAGAGATTTAACATATCAGGTTGATGACTAAACACCAACTGCATAAGGGAGTAGGGTCGAATGTGCACAAAGGATGTAGCATGCAAGATAGCATATCGCGCCCCTAAATCCCGCTATCCCAAGGACGCGAGCCTATATTTAAATGAAAGATAAAATACTGACTATATCGCTTCTTTTATATCTCGTTTTACAGCAATATTCAGCATTAGATGTGCAAAAAAAAAAAAAAAAAGAGAGAATCTACACTATAACCTACATATGACCCATATATTTAATCAAAATATTTTCTTAGCCTGCATATGGCCTGTATATTTAATAAAAATATATGCTTAGCCTGCGTATGACCTGTATATCAAAACAAGCAAACTCCCATGTAAAATAAGTTGCATACTGGAAATCAACTCCATAAATATATTACATCATGTTCTAGCCTAAAACATCACTAGCCACTCAAGGCAACAACATGAAGTAATACTAAA
>MKEJ01015558.1:0-16564 GCA_001753735.1 Embelia ribes
AATATATTTATTTTATATATAAAAATTTTGGGTATAAGAAGATATAAAACTAGTAACACATCCTTACGATTTTTTATTTTCTTTCTCTTTTCTTTTCCTTCTCTCTGCCTTTTTTTTTTCGATAACTTTTTTATTGTGTGTATAATGAACAAAATAATGGCTCATTTTATAGACAAAAATAGGGGATAAGGAGCAACTAAAAATTAAATGAGTGAATTTCATACTTGCATCAGCCACAGTAACTTCTAATTATTTATAATAATATTGTAATAAATAGTCATATGTAACATACTACGATGTCATACTGATAATGGTGTAGATTTCATTCAATTGAATTTCCGATAAAACCAACCACCTTTTTCCTATGTAACTTCACCATGCACTTTGGACAAAAAGTATATCTGGTCCCCATAGTCAAAATTGCAATAAAACCAGTCCTAATATTTTGAAACGATGTCAGATTTGGTCCACATTTGAAGAAATTTTATATATTTTGGTAACTTTTAAATATTTTGCCACATCAAAAAACCTTAAGTGTTAAAATATCGGGAAAGTAACGGTAGAACTTTAAACGGATACCGGTAATGGTATCAAATATTCAACAGAGTTGATAAAAATATTTTAATTTTAATAGAGACTCGGGCTGATAATGTGTTATAAAAATATAATAATATAAAAATGAAATAGCATAAAATTTAATAAAAAAACGAGAATTACGTGGTTCAGCCTCAAGTTTAATTTGAGAGTTAAACTTGAGTTTAGTCCACAGCAGAACAGATATGATTTTATTTTATATATGAAAATTTAGGTTATAAGAAGATAGAATATTTGGAACAAACCCTTACTTTTTTTTTCTATTTATTTTCTTTCTAAGTATTCTTTCATGTTTTTTCTGTATGTGTCATGAGCAAAACAATTGATTAATTTATAGACAAAAACGGGCAGTTGATAATAAATAATGGGATCATGCTTGCGCCAGTGCTTGCATCATACATAATATTTTTATTTAATAATTGAACCACATTCTTGCATCAACCTTAGTGAAAAGTAATTATTTATAATATTTACAACATATTCATGGTAATATTAGGGTTTTTAAGTCATTTGATAACCCAAACCAATAATTTTGTGACTACTAAAATAAGCAAAGTCTAAAAAGCTTGCTAAACTAGCCTAGCATCATAGATTCAGGTTTGGCTCATTTAGCTAAACGAGTTGAGCAGAGCTCGAGCCGAGTTTAAAAATATGAATCGAGTCGAACCCAAGCCAATAATCTTAACGAGCTTGAGTCAAATCTGGCTTGAGTAATTCTATTGAACAAATGAGTAGAAATTGAAAATCTAAGAGTCGTATCGGCTCGAGTGAGGGGATTTGGGGTTTAAAACGAGTAGACATGGGGGACCTAAGGGGTCTTGCTAAAATTAAAATAATTACAAAATGGCATGAGTTTGGGTATTATCTAGTTTACACCAAAATGATGCAAATATCAATCATAGACTGAGAAGTAGACGCCAAGTAGAAGAGATAACTGGTTGTGATTTTATTTCTTTTACTTGGCACCTACTTGTTTGTGTGTGATCAGTATTTTTACCATTTTGATACAAATTGGATAGTAAAAAAAAATCCCCCCCTTACAAAATTTAGAAAAACTTGACTGTATATCATTCATCTCCTTTTTTTAGAAATAAAATTATTTACAAGATATCATTGTCAAATTTGGCCAAATATCCTTTTCAATAAGTAAATAAATTAACTTATAGCTTGTTTGATTATAGATTTTAAGCCATTTTTTTTTATTTGCCTAGAGAAAATGGTAGATGAATTCACCCTACAATTTCTAGTTTATCTATAATAAAATAGTAAATAAGTACAGATTAAAAATTGCACAACTAAATATAATCAAATTTTTAAGCAAAAAATAAATTTAAAAAATTAAAAAACTGCAACCAAACAATTATTAAGCCTTTTGGGGACATGGATGATCGCATTTTATTTTATTTTTTATCAACTTTAATTTTGAAAAACTTATTTGAACTTAAGAAATAGTGACATGACTTGTTAAGATAGTTGTGCATGCAATATATACATTTTTTAAACAATCAGTTATTTTGTGCAAGTAAATCTCATTCAAGTGTACCTTTTTGAGATTAAATAGGTTGTTTTATTTAACTTCTCTTTTAAAGTTTTTATAGTAATCATTTTGATATTTTTAGGTAGAAATATTGGAATATACACGATACTGCCAATAGTATAAATATATATGGAAAAGAAGAACTATCAAATTATGCACAATACTCAATATAAAAAAACAAGGTCTAGAAAGAACAATGATTAGAACAATAGTAACTGATCCGATTCAAAGTGAGATATTTTGAGCAGTTAATTAAAATAAAATAAGAAATGAAACAAATATCACAACTATTTTTATATAATAATAATTAATATATCCTTCACTGCCATTATTAGCACCGGGGATCTACTCAAGCACCTCGTGCTCTTGCATTTGGGTTGGCCATATTGTTTATAAACTTTTATGTTAGCAGATTCATTCTACGGATTACAACCAACGAAGTGTAATACTGATTATTATGCAGTTGATTTTTTCAATAAAAACAAGACCTAGAAAAACGACGTTCAGAACAATAGTAACTTATCCGATTCAAAGTGAGAGGCTTTTAAGCACTTAATTAAAATAAAATAAGAAATGAAACAAAAATCACAACTATTTTTATATAATAATAATTAATATATCTTTCACTACCATTATTAGCACCGGGGGCTCTACTCGAGCACCTCGTCCCCTTACATTTGGGTTGGCCATATTGTTTATAAACTTTTAAGTTAGTAGATTCATTATACGGATTACAATCAACGAAGTATAATACTGATTATTATGCAGTTGATTTTTTCAATAAAATTACGTTTTATGTCTCCCTCAAAATGCTACTTACCAAAACATGATTTCTTTAAAGTAAGGAAAGATTTTGTGGAATTAAATTATCTTCATTTTGGTCAAATATTCTTTAGTGTGTTTAATTCTGTCTATTAAGCGAAAGAGCCAGTTGTTATTATTATTTTTTTTCCAAAAAAAATGATTTCATTCAAAAGCCAAATACTTAATAGAGTTACAAAACATATGGGGATAATCTCCAATCCAAACAGATTCGTTCTCAAAATTAATAGCATATCAACTATCAAGCAAGATTACGGGCTATAACGTTTCCCTCTCTTCCTATATGACAAAATAACATTTATGTGGGCAATTGGAAAAGAACTCATAAACTCCTTATTAAGCAGAGTTATCACATCCAAATTATCCCCTTCTAGTTTAAATTTTGGAAGACCTAAGTCTGATGTAAATTGAGTAGCTTACACGGCTACAAACGCTTTCATGACATGAGCATCGAAAAGTGGTTTAATCGCATTAGTTATAGTAACAATTACATCTTCGTTCCTCTTACGAATTACTATTCTAATTCCTTCCCCTCTCCTGATTTAACATGCCGCGGTATCAAAATTTACTTTGTATATTTCTATCTCGGATAGAGCTAAATCACCATATCATTTAAAGTGCACTTCCATTCCCAATTCTGACTATCCTTCCATTTTTATTTTTTCTTTTGTAATTTTTTAGCTAACAAACACAACGTTTTTATACTCCCGCTTTTACTCAACGACTTGATAATTTAGAAATAGAGTCCACATCTTTTTTTCTAAGGACTAATGTTCTCTGTTTTTTTTAAATAAGCAAAGAGTTAGATAAGACTACTTATATATATATATATATTCAAATAGAAATAAAACTTCAAAGCCAAACTGTAAATTTCATGTCACCTTCTAAGCAAAAATGCAAGGGCGAGTTTAAACCATCCAACAAAGCAAACCGATCGAGTGAAGCTCCAAGTGTCAATTATCTTTGAACAGTAAAACGACACAGTTTTATAGTTTTGCAGAAAAAAATTAATAGAAAATTAATTAAAAAGTATTAATTATTGCATAAATTTTTTTTAAAAAGGAAAACGATAAAAAAAACTAGTAAATAAAATAATTAGACTTTCCCTATCGGAGAATAATACAGATTATTGGACATTGCAATGGGCTCTGGTTATTGGTTGTTTTGTTGAACTATGTTTCCGACAACATTCTCGAATTGGAAACAATTAAATTTAAAAAATAAAAAAGCAAAACAAAATTGAGAATCTTTTGAAATCCACTAACAGCGCAAAGATCTTTCATTTCGATTCTGGGTTCGGTTCTATTCCATTCCTAGATCAAGCTTCTGCCCTCCACTTTCTCTCTCATCAATCATCATCTCTGCTGGAAAAAGAAATTTATCTGTTAGTTTTTATTTTCGATTTTTTTTATTGGTTGATCCAGTTTTTAATGTATTTACGAGGTTAATACTCAAGGTTCAGGGTAATCTGCAGGTGGGTATTATTATTATTATTATTAATAAAGTGTAAATTTGTTTGGTAAAAGTTGGGTTTTTGATATAGGGTTCATTATATCACATGCACATGCTATCAAAAGTATTTGAGAAATTGGATTGGTGATCACAAGTTATTGGCCATTCCCACCAACTTGGCTATTCTCCATCCTAAATTTTAATCCCTATATCTCGTACTTTAAATAGAGGCTGAGATACAAGGAATGCCCACAACAGACCCCTAAACTTAAACTGATGAATGATGATGATCAATATTCTTTAAGTTCAAGGTGATGACTTTAGCAAATCCTTGTTTTTTTAAAGGATCAGTCACTATCCTATTTTATAACAAAGTTTTATGTGCCTAATGTAAGTTGTTATAAATGGGCATGCGTACAATGATTTCTTGTAAGGGTTCATTAATTTGTTAAGGTTGGATTGTACTATAGGGTTGTAATTGATCAAGTAATACTAAAGAGATTTTATTTCTGATCACAAGTTATTGTCAGGGTCAGTCACTATTCTATTTTATGAGAATGATGTTGCGGCCTAAAATAAGTTGTTATGAATGGGTATATGCCTAAAATAAGCTCTAATAGGGGTTCATTGATTTGTTGAAAGTTGGTTTGTAAGTAATCAATTAATACTTGAGAAATTCTATTGGTGATCACAAGTTATCGTTAAGATCAGTCGCTATGCCTTTTCTAGTCCTGTTGATGCTTACTATTTACTGCACGTCAATTTTATAAAGGAGTAGTTGCAAGGCCAAATTAAGTTGTTATTTGGATTAATTCAAGTTTGGAGAGAAGTGTTAAATATGGTATATTTACATAGTGGACAGGTGGGAACTCACCATGAGTTATTTTCGGAATGTACCTATATTCATAAATGATAAGTTGTAATCCAGACCCAAACCATTCCTGCAGAAAATTATTATACTGACGGTGTTTTGAAATTAATGTCTTCTACTATTGTGATATTATATTAAATATAAAATGTATTTTTTTTACGTTTAATTTGGTACCTGAGAATTGGTTATCAAGGATTCAAGGTTACCAATTCGTAGGACCTGACATTCTCTCATTTTTTGCTAAAAAGAATTATGCACAAGCCTTTAAGAGTCATAATATACCTTCCAAGAAAGGAAGTGATAATATAAATTTAAAGTTTCCCTTATCAGGAGCGAACTCTTGGTGAGTTGGAAAAGTGATATTGATTGAACAATGGGAGGTCTATTGATTTAGCGAAGACCTTAGTATGGGTGATTTTGTAATCATAGTTGTATCAAAAGCATTAAATTTTTGCCATGAAGTTATTCTTCAACCCGTACTTTGGATCTCTTCAAATTTTGGAAACTTTGCAAAGTTTTCCTGTTAAGCTTTCTCAGTTTTGAGATATTCTTCCCTGTTTACATAAGGTTTCTGCATTTAGCTTATACCGTAGTTTTGGCGATCCAATTTCCACAATTATGGAAGGAGCATTAAGTTCTTCTTCTACTTGTGGTCCACTGCACACTTTGGCAGCCTTGAGGAGAATTTTGTTGTTTTTTGATTTTTGAGCTGCTTTTGTAATTTGGTTTTGGTTCTAATACATTGCCTAGGTTTTGCCTCACGCTTTTATTTAGGGCACTTGAAAAACCATGGGACCATCTTGGCTCTGAAAGAAGCCACATCAGATGGGTGAACAAAGTGGAAATGTGAAAACGTTGGCCTCAAAATATTAAGATTGAGGAAATTTGAACGTTGAGTTAATACTGAAACATTTTAGATTCGCTTGTAGCAAATCTTTGAACAAAAGGTCCTATTTTTTTCCAAAGGTATCTACAGGTTGATCAGTCGAGAAAGTTTTGAATTATGATAACAATTCTTTCTTTTCACTTTCTTACATGTGGTATGTATGGAAGAGAAGTGAGAAGGACACCAAAACATAGCGTGGAGGGTGGGAAGGACAAGAATAGCATGTAAAACTCACTTGATCTGATATTTGACAGTTGCAAAGATTTTGATTTCCCGAAGAGGAAGATTTTGATTTCCCAAAGAGGAAATAAACTTTCCATACTGTTTACATGTTAATTCTGCTGGCATCTCTTATGTGATGGATTTATATTAGATCTGATTTCTTATGGTCCGAATGCTTCCTCATTTGCAGGTGGTTGATATTATGTTATTCTGCTTGAGCTCCTTCCTGATCTCGGACATCATACCAGCTTCTTCAATGACCGTTTGGGCTTTTGGGGATGAAAAGAACTTGGTTCATTAATTACGTTTTCAGTTCATTCAAAGATAAGATAGGATCATTCACTTCTTAGTAGTAGAATCACACTTCTTTCGAGTGATGGGACCATAGTGAAGGAACTCATTTTTTTGGTTCATTTTAAGATGAATAACATCAACTACTTTGTCAATATGCTCTTGGTCAATTTCCTTTCAGATTCGTAGTGCCTAAAGTCCGAATAAAAATGGATGACTTGAGAGAACATGAGTTTTTGTTTTCCAGTTGGATCGGGACGAATCATTCCGAGATGGCAGAATCTCGTCTTTTCATCATCTCCTGTTTTATTGCTGGCTTAATTGGGATTCTGACCATTGCCTACACAGCCTTCCAGTGGAGAAGAAACATTAATTTAAGTTGGATGAAAGAGGTAGACAGGTCAAAGAAGAACCCGAAGACAAAGGACAAGGTTCCTATCGCTGCTCACTCATGGACTTTAGAATCTGTCTCTAGAGGGAAAAGTCTAAACTGTTGTGTATGTTTAAAGTTGGTTTCCCCTTCTCAAGCACTTGGACCAATGACCTCGGATACATTTATACACTGCTGTGGTATATGTGGGGCGGCAGCTCACTTGGGTTGCTCTTCGAGTTCACTGAAGGATTGCAAGTGCGTGTCTATGATTGATTTCAATCATGTATCACACCAATGGGCTGTCAGATGGCCCGATGTCACCGATCAACTTGACGATACTTCTATTTGTAGCTCTTGTGAAGAGCTGTGTAGTGGTTCTTTCCTTGGGGGATCCCCTATATGGTGTTGCCTATGGTGTCAACGGTTGGTACATGTGGATTGTCATAGCAGTATGTCTAGTGAAACGGGGGATATTTGCGATTTGGGCCCGTTTAGAAGGCTGATTTTATCGCCAATATTTGTGAAGGAGTTGAACCGGCCTCTCTCGGGTGTAATTTTGAGTTCCATCACTCATGGAGCTAATGAAATTGCATCTTCTATGCGTGCTACTATTAGGAGCCAGAGCCTGAAGTACAAACAGGGCAATGAATCACCACGGAACTCATCTGAAAACAACAGTGTCGGCAATATACCCACTGAAAGTTCACTTGATTCTCCGCGGCTAAGTAACGGTTTTCATAAAACTGATGAAGATAGCAATGCTAGCCCAAGAATTACCAAGGGGCATCAGCACCAAGATGGTGACCCTGTCAAAATATTGGACTCTAAACCCAGTTTTGGAAGAAGTTCATCAATAAATCAAAAGGGTGAGTCTCAAGTAGCGTTTAGGCAGAGATACGAGTTGCTTCATTTGCCTTCAGATGCGAGACCCTTATTAGTTTTCATTAACAAGAAGAGCGGGGCTCGACACGGAGATACTCTCAGGCTTCGGTTGAACAAGCTCTTGAACCCTGTTCAGGTTATTCTTTTGCTCTACAATTGTTCACTAAAACAACAATATTTTTTCAAATCTTTGATTTTTATTTATTCTTGGTGTTTTCTATAGGTTGTTGAGCTAAGTTCGGCACAGGGACCAGAGGCGGGTCTCTATTTGTTTAGGCGAGTACCTCATTTTAGGGTTCTTGTGTGTGGAGGAGATGGTACTGTTGGCTGGGTTCTGGATGCTATAGAAAAACAGAATTATGTATCTCCTCCTCCAGTCGCAATTCTTCCAGCAGGAACAGGAAATGACATGGCACGAGTTTTGTCATGGGGTGGTGGCTTAGGTGCAATAGAGAGACAGGGAGGCCTTTACTCGGTGTTGAACCACATAGACCATGCTGCAGTAACCATTCTTGATCGATGGAAGATAGCAATACAGAACCAGGGAAAACAACTTCAACCTCCTAAATTTATGAACAATTACCTCGGTTAGTCTCTATTTCCCTTTAGTCGCCAACAAATTGGCAAATAAAAGCCAGAGATTGAAGTGAGATTGAGTCGAATGTTAGACCTACAGTTGATATGAAATATCTTGACAAACACTGGCGTTTAGGAAAATGACTTCATAGGATTCGGTGCATGGGAAGTTTGAGTGGACCCATGCTCTTTCAAGCTCTATTAATTGTTTTTGGTTTTGATTTTTAGCAGCTTATATTTCTTGTTCATGGAGTTTTGAGAATAATTGTGACGAAATGGCAATTTTGTGGCAGGGGTGGGTTGTGATGCAAAAGTTGCTTTGGATATCCATAATCTGCGGGAGGAGAACCCAGAGAAGTTCTATAACCAGGTTATTGAAAATTACCTTTAACATTGCCTAGTGAAGAACGAAGAACAACAGGGAGAAGATAAAGAAAGTCTAAATTTTTAGTTGGCTTTGAGTTACCTTTAAAGGGATCAGTGTCAGTTGTGATTCCTTAATATGGATACATAAATAAACACCCTATATATGCACAAGGAAATGACAATTTGATGTGCAACATGCTTTACGAGTGGTAACGTGATAAGTGGGACACAAATTATGGGCAAATGTTTTGTTACATTTTCGTTTTGAGTGCGTATTTATCATTGCTGATTTATATGCAGTTTATGAATAAAGTCCTATATGCAAGAGAAGGTGCAAGGAACATAATGGACTGCACATTTGTGGATTTCCCTTGGCAAATAAGGGTGGAGGTTGATGGCGTTGAGATTGAAGTCCCTGAGGTAAGTCTATTGGGTGTTTAACAGTGTGTAGTGTGTACACGATACAGTACATCCAAAGGAAGCTTTGGGCCTTGCTTCTGCTTTCATACTTTTGCTTAACGTATTCTCTAAATTTGATCAGAAGAAATTGAAACAACAATCGCAAATTTAAATCAAGACAAAACCAGCTTACACATTGCAAATCGTAAGCTGATGAAATTTGTTACCATTGTATTCTTATTCAAGTTATCTGTGCCTTCCATCAACTCCAGTTTTCCTATCAGAAGAAATTGAAACAACAATCACAAACTTAAATCAATGCAAAACCTGCTTACATATTGCAAATCGTAAGCTGATGAAATATGTTACCACTGTATTCTCGTTCAAGTTACTGTGCTTTCCATTAACTCCAATTTTCCTATCTTCGTGTAAATTGTCTGTGATGTATGGGATTTTGAGGTGTAATGTTTTTGGCGTTGGCATTTTTTTTTTCCTTGATCTTGCTGCATAGTTGTAAATTTATCTGTAAACTTGTAGGATGCCGAAGGCGTACTTGTTGCTAATATTGGAAGCTACATGGGTGGCGTAGATCTGTGGCAGAATGAGGATGAGAGCCTGGGTAATTTTGATCCGCAATCTATGCATGACAAGGCACTGGAGGTGGTGAGCATATCGGGGATGTGGCATCTCGGGAAGCTTCAGGTATGTGGTTTCTCAAGATCCTCTTATTTGTATTTCCCATGGTCCCTTTCTATGGTCCATTTTATGTAATTGTTTTATGTGGTTTTGTTAACCCTTTGATCTTTGTTATTTGCTGAAAAGAGAAGTGTTACCAAATTGAAAGGGATGAAAAAGTATTGATTTAATAGCATTTTATAAACATAGATGCATGTGCTAAAGTGAAGATCTTTTTTCCCGGCAGTGAAGTACCATAAAACATACTTTAAAAAGTTTACTCTTCGGTACTTCAAAATGCAACGAAGTGTACCTTTTCTTGTTCTCCGAAAAGGAGTTCTTACTCCAAAAGTAAAAGAAGTATTTACCTTTGTCTTGTATCCAACAAAACTAGCCTTCTGTTTCAATTTCGAAATCTTAAGTGGTGGTTGACCTCGGGTCATAGTGAGATCTAGGACCTTTATATCTTTGCAATTTCAAGTCCTCTTCTAAAGCTTGCTGATACTTCTTTGAATTACCCTTTTCATTTGTAATAAAAGGTGGGGCTTGCTCGGGCCCGAAGGCTTGCTCAAGGGAAGTCGATTAAGATTCAGCTCTGTGCTGCATTTCCTGTTCAGATAGATGGAGAACCTTGGTTGCAACAGCCATGTACATTAGCCATCTCTCATCATGGCCAGGTTCGTATTGACGAATGCCAGCCACATTTTGTAGTTAATGCCACAAATGAGTCTTTCATGTCTATGTTACTTGAAGAAGCAATGTTCATGAAACATAACCAATATTGATTGATCAATTTATTAATATCTAAATCAACTGGTTTAACAGGCCTTTATGTTAAAGAGGACTGCGGAGGAGCCCCTTGGTCATGCAGTGTCCATTATTACCGAAGTGCTTGAGAATGCTGAAACAAATCGTGTTATAACTGCATCACAGAAACGAGCTCTTCTCCAAGAGATGGCGTTGAGGCTGACCTAAATTTTCCCTCCAACGCCAATATCAGATGTTTTTGAGATTTAAGTTGCCGCTGGGTTTTCTAGAGTTTGATCTTTTATGTTTTTCATATCATATTATTTCCCCTAACATTCATAGATTAAGTTTTGCTGCCAGCTCAAAATTGTTGTATATGACCATTGATTGAGTAGCATAATCAAGAGGGTAATTGTTTAGAAGTTGGCGATTTTCTGTGAACATAAAAAGACACTCATTGGGCTTTGTATTTTCTTTCCATTTTTTTTCTTTTTAGTTCATCTTTGTGTTTATCAGTAGATTGTCCTTGTGCCTCAGATTCCCTCGCAAAAAGTTGCTGTGAATGAGTTAATGGCTAAGCGACGTTTTGCTTGTTATCGAATTTACCTTGATTATAGAGCATTATAACATAAAGATAAAGATACTTGATTGGAAAACCTGAATAGTTTGAGCAGGAATGAGTTCTAAATTTACCAAAATCGTCAAATTAGTTGATATTTTCAGAATCATAGAGGGGGGACAGAATTTTTATCCAAAACCACGAGCTCATTATGAACTCAGCCGTTTTTGCATTAGCAGTTCCATTTGCAATGGCCAGGCTGAGAGTAAACTACTCGATAGGGATTATGGGCAGAAGCCCTCTCAGTCCATTGCCATGGGGTGATGAATTGATGCTCAATCTTTGAATTCTCTCTTTTTCTTTGGACAGGGATGCAAGTTGGAAAGGGAAGTGTTATTCCAAAGCCACAGAAAACTTTCTTGCTACTGAACATCTATGGACGTGGACGGGCATGATTTGAAGTTCCAATTGCGATTAAAGGATCAAATTCATCTTGAGAGGGATCTACTGAGTTCATAGCAACATCCAAATACGGTATGATATTTCTTTTTACCATTCCAACTCTTATTGGTTCATATTTTAAAACTCTATACCACCACTTGTGTTAGTATGTCCCAATACCCTTCTGAATGTGTTGATACCTGCTTATGATGCATACATTTCCTTTTCACATCATCAAATTACCCCATATATATTTAAGCTGGGGTAGGAAATATAAAAAGTAAGGATGTCAATTTACGCTCCATTTGGTGCAAGAATTGCTGGAGAGAGAATTTAATGGAAAGGAAAACGTATTCACAAAAAAATTATGGATGGAAGAACTTTTTCTTTTCCGTCACATTTTCCCATGAGGAATCTTGATCCAAACGGAGTGTTAATTTCAAGCATAACACCAAATGAGAAACCAAAAAGCTGCACAAAATTCAGAAAATAAAATCCGACGGACCGACGCTACCTCCTTGAGTTCTTGTCTCATTGTTGTTCCTAGGTTTGTAAACTCCTTGTGTTATGTATCCCATTAACTATAAGAGTAAAACAAATGTAGTAGATCTATCAGCCCAAAAAAGACATGATCAAAAGCACTAATATGTTATGTAACGTTGGCGACGGAGATTGTACTTCTTGCTTGTTGAGGCAGATGAAAATGAGTTCTCTCCTATTTCCTGCGGAGGTATATAATCGGGATCTTCAAGGTTGTTTAAATCTTCTGTTATATCAGTGTCAACCCAAGTAGACCAGTTCACATCACTATCTGTTTCCCATGAGTCCTCTTCATTTCTCCCCATGCCGTTAAGCTTCTCAGTAAGCTTCTCATTCAGTTTTAGTAGCATCTGGTGGTTTAACACTTCATAGTCCCTTTATCATATTTGAGCAACAGCTTTAGACACAATCAAAATAAATAATTGAAAGAGGCTGTTAGGTCTTTATTGAATACCTGTATATATACATCGAGTACATAAGCTGGGCAGATCCTAGAACTGCCACAAGTGATCTCACAACACTTGCTACCCAAGCCTGTTTCTCAATATCAATTGGTACACACCTTATCATTGCAAATTCAATCAAGAATGCAACACAAAGCCCTACAAACGAAAGGAATGGCCGATAAGAAAGGAATGATCTTGTGGAAAATGATTCATGTAACAACAATCATGTCATGAAACTGTATGAATATACTTGTGGTTAGATCCTGTGCAATGATTATATTTTTAAAGAAAAGATCAACACACAAGATCTAATCCCAGGTTTTGTAGTATGTGATTTTCTATATCGCTACTCTAATAAAATATATGAAAAGTCAATGATTGGTCATTTGTTACCTATGTATAGCCGGGGCCTTACAGCATATGTTTGCTTTGTGCTAGTAAGCATGTAGAGGACAAATATAGCTACAGAGTAAACGAATAGAGCTTTGAGTCCTCTCGATTCTAGCAGCATTGCGTTATGCAAGGCGAAGAGCTTATCTAGTACGACAAACATGCTTGCTTGCTTTGATTCAAAATTTTCCTGGGATGTTCAGGTTGCAATTAGAAATAGTAACATATACGAACGATACACGTGAAGGAGACATTATATAGCTCATAGGAATATAAACCTGAGCTGCTAGTATTGTCTTTGAGCTTTCAACCAACCGATCATGGGTTCGCTGAAGCTGTTCTTGCCTGCTTAGAAGCTCCTGTTGTTGTTGGCTCCCAAGTTCCGCTAGTTGCTGCAGTGTACCCCTGTCAAAAACCAATTGATACGAAGAATTGTAGAACTATAAATCATATAACTCTTTTGATTTCAAATTTTCTAACTTCCCAAACAACGTCTTATGTTTTACCTGCTCTCTTCAAGTGCCTGGGACTGAAACTGGGTAATAAACTGAAGCCCCTCAACAGCTAAATTTTGACCATGTAAAAGCTCCTTCTGCTTCTCCAATGAAGCCCCGGTCATACTCCAAATATTGTCGGCTTTATCCTGTAGACCTCTCATTTTCGAAAACATTGCATCCCCAACTTTGACAATCTCATTCTCTATCTGAGCAGTTTCGGTTTTCAAATTTTCAATCTCTCGCTCCACTTCACGTTGAGACTTTTCAACATTTTCCATTGTTGCTTCTATGTTCTGTCTCATTGTTGTTTGGCTTTGTTGCAGTTCTAGCTGAGAAGCAGCAATTCCTTGAGATTGCTCGTAAACTTTTTCTGAATGCTTCTGCACAAGGTCAACGTGGTCTCCTACGTTCTGTGTGAGCTCAGCGAGTTGTTTTGTTTGGACGTCGATCGACTCTAAAGATTCATGTATTTTGTGAGTATTCTCCAACAAATCTTCTGCTTTTCTTTCTATCTTATCTAATTTATCTTCAGCAAATTGTGCAGAGTTCTTTAGCTCATTCACCAGTTCCTCTGTGTGACGACGGAATGCATCGCTCCTACATTAGAATGCACAAAAACTATTCATAAGTAAACTCTAAACCTGCGTCATTTTTAAAATAGGGACCCAAATTTGTGGTTGATAAACCTTCGTCCTTTGATGGTTTAAACAAAAAGGCCAACCTTTATTATCTATGGAAAATTGATGAGACTGAACAAGTACACAAATATTGCTTCACTCTAGCATTTTAGTGTTCTACGTGAAAAGGTTTACTGTCCCATTTATTTCAAAGGACATTGGTTTTTGTCGAATTTGCTTGTCTGGATTTGCTTGATTAGGTAATAATACTATTTTTATTGAAACTGTATTTCTCGAGTAAAATTAGCCCATACAATACTGAATTTGAGGCTTATTTGGTTGAGGACTTTAAGTATATGGTTAGCTGCTTGATTTTTAAGGTGAGTTTTTTCTGCTAGATACGTCTAACTTTTTTCTTAGTCTTGAAAAAGCTAGTTTTTTTGGCTTAAATGCTTCAACGAAACAAACCCTAGAATCAGATCTATTATAATGGAGAACCTGCAAAGCCAAGTACCTAAGTTTTATCTTTTTTTGTAGATACACTTCATAATCAATAAGTTGCATGCATATAGTTAGTGTTACGATGCCACCCGATCTCCGAGACAAAACCTCGGTACCTGAAATTGATAATATGTACTTACTGCAATTGATGACAGATGGTGTTCGTCTCCAGATAAAACGCCAGAAAAACATTATGCGTGTCATTGTCGAGTTCTTTCCGGCATTTTAGCATGGATGATGATGTGTCACAACGAGGAAGAGGGCGTTGACCCGAGTCCTTTAGGAAACAATCGCTCAGATCCCAAGTGAACCGAGACCTTTTCTCCTCATCAGCTAGACTCTCTTTACACGCAGCGAAGAGATTTTGGTAAGCACTTTGCCAACAAGAATATTTCATAACTATCTTCCTCTTTGCGTTCTTGGTCAATTCCACTGCCTTTTCGCTTTTCGGAACTTCCATAGAGAATACGGAGTTCATGTAACTTGAAACTGCATCTTTTTCGTTATAGCTTGGTTTAGGTGCCTCGTTTGACGTGAAGAACCAACCCCATGACTGATTGTTTTGTAGAATAAAAAAGAAAACCGAGAGGAAGAGAAGATAACACTTTTTCCGATCACCCATGTTGTCTTTCTGTTTTTCAAAACCAGTAATAACTTGATAGATGAATTTGTCACCTATGTCAATATCTGCAGGAATAGGAAAATGATGTGTATTACAGATACAGATTATTATTAAAAAATAAGTAGATGCAGGTATCATGTATGCATATATATAGAGAAGCACAGGCTTGGAGGGCAAGGAAGAAAGTGGCAACTTTGCAATTTGATAGGTTTCTTTTTTTTAAAATAAATTTCTGTAAAAAAATGTTGCAGGAATTCTGATATGTATATCTGCATAACTAGATAAGGACATGTAGATCTTGTTTCTTTAGTTGTTAATTTAATACGTATTAGGCTATTTCCAAAATAAAATATAAAAATACTTTTTTTTTTTTACTTCCAAAATAAAATATAAAAATACTTTATGCAGCTGTCAGTTAAGAAACCCTTCATATTCTTAACTAATAATTTTCCCCAAAGAAAAAGGAAAGTAAAAAGAAGTTACAAAAATCTAGTCTTTGCCAAATCAAATCCTCACACCTAAAGACTAAAGTTGATGCAATTTCTAAAATTATTGTAATTCAACCTGTCATGGTTTCCTAAATCAAATATCTATTATTTTCTTCACTAAACAAGTTAGGTACTATTTTTTCTTTCCATTTTTGAGAAATGGAGCCATAAATCAAAAGTGGGGCTGAAAAATGTGCAAGTTCATTAAAGGGGTTGAATCTCATACAAATTATTATGGGGGTTGAACATTATCGAAAAATTCTTTTGGGGGTATTTTTTCCCCTTTAAAAATTATACTATATTCCTCAGAGTTCATGCTCCGTATATAAGTATTTGTATGTATATAATTATGTATATTGCACCTATGTAGTGAAAGAAGTGCATCTTGCCTTTTTCTACTCCTAAGGTGACGGTTTAAGACATACCATCTGAGAATATGGTGAGATTTTGCAATTAATTGTGATGACTGATACACACTTAAAAATTAATAAGTTAAATTTTATAGAAATTTTCTGTTAGCAAATGTTATTTTAACTTTCACCTCGAAATTCTTCACTTATCTTCATCGCTTATTATGCAATAATTCTCGCGTCGAAGAAAAATAAAAATGAAGAGAGTGGTCGGTTTGTTTTTTAAGAATATTTTGTTCAATAAAACTATTTTTAATCATAGACGGAGATAAAAGTTTGCTAAGAGAAAAATACATCCTCTATATAGAGAAATCCAAAACAGAAAACGAAAATATAGTTTCTATTCGGTTGCAAAAGTAA
>MKEJ01015559.1:0-14391 GCA_001753735.1 Embelia ribes
TCGTTATGCTGTCCGTTTTTCTATTAAAATATTGTGGTTGTTATGGTTTGGGAATATTATTATTGGATCGGTTTGATTGGATATGAGTTTGGAGTTGGGTAACACACTCGCTCTCCCGGGTCTCGGGTGCTTGGGATTCGGGGGTGCGACAACAGTACAGGACGAGGATATAGCTGAAGAGGAAGAAACTGTTGAACGTGCAAAAGAAGGGTATGTTGCTACTGGTGTTGATCATGATAGCGAGCTTTATGGCATAGTTGGGGAATTAGCTCTCAGAGTTGAAGATCTGACTATTGCATTTACTCGAGAAAGGGATGAGCAGCATAAGTTTCGCAAGATAATAAGACGCTTTATTTCCTAAGCTGATCCTGATTACTATCGTAACTTCCAATCTGGACCACCTCAGGAGTTATTAGAGAGAATAGTGCATAGATTTTAGGCTACTAGTTATCATTGTTGATATTTTGATGTAGCCTAAAACTCATTCTATGTTATATTTTCATTATTTTGTAGGTTTGTTTTCAGTTTGTTTCCTTTTTATTTTAAACTCTAGTATGTTTAGGATTTTAAAATTATAAGTATGCTTTTATCAGTTTTATATTATGAATGGTTTTGTGTGTTCATTTTATATTATTGTGTTTAGTATTTATTTCATCTTTAGAATAATATTTTTATAATTTTGATCATAGTATGGCGCAGAAATTTTTTTTACAGGTCATATTCAATACTGCATTTCGTTATTAGGTGTTATGTAAATTTTCGCAGCTGGTATGATCATTCTTTTCCTTTTTCATTTCTGTTATTTACTTTTCATCACTATTACCATAATCAATTTCATATACATCATATTAAATAGTAATTTAAAAAAAAGAAAAATATATATAAATAAAAGTAAAAAATAAAAAAAATAGAAATTATGATTGCAAACAAAGTATAAGTTCCGAAAAGTAAAAACAACAGTTTTAAATCACTGTTGGGGAATTCAAAAAGGATTATTTCAATTCTTAAGTTTTTGGGGACATATTTGAAAATTGATTCAAAATGATTAATCTTGTGAAATTTTCTTGGAAAAAAGATTTTAAGGAAAAGAAATTACAAATTATTGGAATTATTTTAGAATGTGTATATGTTTTTCTAAAAAATAAAACTTGTAAAACTTTAAAAGAAGAAGGGATTTCTCAAAGATTACTTTATTATTTCATGCTTAATTCAAAAAAATGTATAGTTGAAGAGGCCAAATTACCTCATGGTGGTAGTTGTGCCATTTATAAGCCCGATATAGGTACTGAACGCATTGCGCTATTTATAAAGCATGAGGTGGGTAATAGACGCAGTGAAAACCGGTTGGACAAAAGAAACCTCCACCATTGAAAGAAAAAATGACGGAGATGTCACATTAAGAAGTATGGAAAAGTAAGAAATAAAAAAAAAACTAAAAAAAACATTTCCTAGAAAAATTTAAAATAAATCCCTTAGAAAAATATGATTCAAGTATTATACTAATATTAGTAATAAACACACATTCTCATTGTATTTCATTGGATTGTTTTTCCTATCTTAACTTATTTTTCTTTAAGATTTTGAAGTAAGTTTGAGATTTCTATTATTAATTGAAAGGTGTGGCCACTTAACTTAGAATTTTATTGGTCTTAAAAGGGAAAACTAGTAGTTGTTCTTGAAAACGTACATTTTTTTGGAACTTGTATTTTTTATATTTTATCATTATGTACCTTCTTTTGAGCATATAGATATCATTGTATCATACTTTCTAGCTTAGTGCATTGCTAGGGACTTGCAATATCTAAGTTGGGGAGTGAGATTATACACAGAAAATGTAATTTTCTGTACATTTTATATGCAATTTTAATTTCACAATGTTCCATACTACTATAAAATGTTTTATGATTATTTTATAGGAAAAAAGCTCAAATGGAAGCTCAAAAATGTTGAAAATTTTGAAGAAATTCTCAATGAATTCAAAACCCGAGAATGATATGCAATATGTTGCAAAATATCAAGAAACGAGTTTTGAAAAAGTTAAAATCAAGTATATAAAGAACAAAATTCAGGAAATAGGCGAAGGCATGAAACAACCCAAATAATCAAGGCCTGAGAATTTCCGTTTGAACGGTTCCCCCATGCCATTCGAACGGCTCACACAGAACATGGATAGTTTCGACTCCATATGAAGAAATAGATTGAGGGATCGGTTGGATCTTAATTTGACTAATTTCCAGCCCAATTTTCAGCATTATGATTGATGTAATAATATAGTTTGCTAATATTGGTATATTTTTCCACTATAAATTGAAACTTTTGGTTCAATTTTAAGACATTTAACATTTTTTGGTACACACATTCATTTTCTTGTAATCAATTTATTTAAGAGGTTGTTTGTATTGTTGTTGCTTGCGTTGAAGTCTTGGAATCAAGCCAAGCAAATGCTCATTCCCCTTCATTTTTTCATCCATATTCAAAGTTGTTAGTTATTTCTTTTACTAATTTTAATTTCAAAATTTAGTCTCAAAATTTTATTATTAACGTAATTGATGTTTACTTGCAAAATCATAGTTAAGTATATGTTGAACATATTCTAGTTAAATTCATGTTATAGAAAGTCATTGTAAGTTAATTCCTTTAATTTTTGTAATTTTCTAAATTTAGTTGTTAAGAAAAAGTTGTTCAGTTCAATTTCTATACAAATTGTAGTTATTATTTAGTTGTTATCTATATTTTAGGATTTTTAGTTCAACATTATTAATTTTTGTCATTTTAGTTTCTAAAATTATATTTAGTCTTTTTGTTCATGATAATTTTGTTGATTTAATTTTTAATATGAGTAACTAAGTTTTATTTGGCTTAACCCTAGTTGAAAATGATAATATGAATTAAATAATGACCTAGCATACTAATTTAGAGCTTTAATCGACCATGTGTAGTAATCATCAATTTAAACAATACGTAAAGTATATGCCAACGGTAATAAATCATGTTTTTCAAAAATAGATCGATTTTATAACTATGAAAGTCTTTCGAAACCCTCGGACGTAGTTACGAGCATGCTCCGATAATACTCCCAGTGTATGTTAATTTATTTGTATACTTGAAAAATATTTAAAAAATGCAATTTATGAATTCGAAATTTAAATTGGTAATAATTTAATTGAATTAACATGTTAGGAATGAATCAAAATAGTCATTTATTGGATTTCAACTAGGGCCAAACCATTTTATTCAAAATTTGTGAATCATAATTTGCAAACCAACAAAAACTACATAGCGATATTTTTCTTTTATTTTTAATTTTTTTTAGACTAATTTTACAAAATAAATTCTCATATTTGTTATATAAATTCCTACAATTCCCTGTGTTCGATATCCGATACTTACTGGAAAAACTATGAACGACACCGTATATTTGTGGTTTAAAAGCTGACACTTAATTAGTCAAGTCCCGAATCTCATAATCCCTCGCTTAGTTGAAACATTCAAGAACACATGGTCACCAACTTCGAATGATAATGGACAATGACGCATATCAGAATAACTCATTTACCTACCAAGAGTTGTCTCCAACCTTTGTCTGATCAACTGCACCTGCCGAGTCATCTCCTGGACCAACTCTAGTCCCGATAACGCATTATCACCCACCTCGGCCTAACAGATAGGGGCATGACAAGGATACCCATCAAGGCCTCAAATGGAGTCATCTCGATGCTCGAATGATAATTGTGATTCGGAGTTGTGATCCGTGATCCATGATTCGAAATTGTGATTTGTGATTCGGAGTTGTGATTTATGATTCGGGAATTGGGATTTGTGATTCGGGATTTTGATTCATGATCCGTAATCAGAAATTGGTGATTAGTGAATTGTGATTAGGGATAAGTGATTTGTGATCAAAGATGAGTGATTTTTTATAGTGATTTGAGATTAGTGAATTGTGATTAGTGATAAGTGATTTGTGATCAGAGATTAGAAATTAGTGATTAGATATCATGATTAGTGAATTGTGATTAGTAATGAGTGATTTGTGATCAGAGATTTGTGATTAATGAATTGTGATTAGTGATGAGTGACTTATAATAAGAGACTAGTGATCAGATTGTGATTAGGGACTCGTGATTTGGAATCCAACTCTTAGGGCATTGGTGATGTCTTCATGATTCTATATTCGCCCATACAGTGTTTGGTACCCTAAGATCCGATGGCAGTCGATATACTTTAGTACCTGCAGTACTTTAGTATATATTACATTTACATGTTGCATTACTTGTGATACAGATATATAATTTAAGTCATTATCATAGTCGTATGTCTCGGGAGAACTTCTAGGTCTTACCGCATATTGTGAACATGCCTTAGTATCACTTAGAATTTATGAGCATACAATGGAGATAGTAACATGGGGCATTGTGCATTGCATGTGCATACATATAACATACACTTGTAGATTCCCCTTCATCATTTGGTTTAGAATCTGACCCATACATATTTTTCTTTTATATATGCACTCACATGGTAAGATAGAATCAGAACATGGTATTGACTTGATAGAGGGGCAGGCATAGCTTTAGTGAAGATTCAGTGGTAGAGTGGAGCTGCTTTCGAGCTGGTAGTGTTCAGAGTTTGACCTGAGGTTTAGTTCTGACTTTATTTTTATTTTGTAAGAGCATGCAGCTCGATGAGATATTTTATTTGCAAAAGGGTGTTGCTGCCTGATTCTTGCATTATGTATCTTATATTATGATGAGGAAGTTATTGTATTAGATACATATATTGCGCATATATGTATTATGGCAGGATGTTGATATGATATTTGGTTACTAGTTTTTTTTTTTCTTTTAGTTCACGTCTCCGAAGTCTTCAGGTTTCGGGACATGACATTATTCATATTACAATAACTAGCTCGAACTAACTCGTTAATTTTATAGAAACTATTCTTGGTACAAGGACTTGCAATCTAAAATTGACTGAGAGTTCTCTATGGAAAGTAATCATCTGCTTCATATTTGGCAACTCCAATAATGACAATGCAGAGTATCAGAAGTGAAAAACTTATCTACGCACACATAACACATGCACCTCGAAACTTTTTTTCTAACCCCAGGTGAGTTTTCTTTTATTACNNGATTATTTATTAACCATTAAATAGAATTCAAAGCCACTACATTATGATGTCAACTGAAATTCATGAATACAAACAATAACGGTATAATTTTGTTTTAAAAAATTGGCATCATTCCAGACTAGCTTCCAACTTATTAGAGCTTTCACAACAACAGAACAATATCTATAACCACGGCAGCTCATGAAACTTAAAAAGTTTTAAGTTTGTTAGAATGGTTATGTACATTTATATAACCACAGCAGCTGATGAAACTTAAAAAGTAATTATCTCCTCTCCTTTTAATTTTATCTCTCCTCTCTCGATATATTACCACACAAAGAATGAGGAATTATAAAGAAAATTAGTTTTATGTTATGTATCACTGAGCACATAACATGATGCAGATAGTATTAAATCGAAAATTTGTAACATGCAACTGTGCTATATTTTACATAATCCGGCTACATAATCTGCTTTGCATGCTCTCAAACTGTTCTAAAAAATGAATTAGCATTTCTCAGAGGCATTTTATTGAACACTTACAGGGATGTTGAACCTTGTGCAAAACCCCAACCAACGTAAGAGTATCGCCTTCCCGAAGAATCTCACCGTTGGATCTCACACCATCAATCGTTTTCCTGATCTCCTTCCCACTCCGATCCCCAGTAGCATCGAACATGAAAACCACGCGCCCCTGCATAAGAGAACTATTATTCTCCATCCACACCCAGAAATTTCTCTCTAGTTCCGATATGGGTATTCCAAAAGAAGAGTTGGGTTTGTGAAGAATGGATGAAATCGAATAGGGTTTGTTTTCAAAAACTGAAAATCCGTACATAGATGATTCATTTCTCTCTCCAGAGGATAATATGCCGTTGGATATTCGAATGGGGGATTTGGCGGGGAGTGACTGTCCGCTTAGGAGAGATATCAACAGATGTTTTGGCGACAAAAGAATAAAATAAAAAATAGAGTTGATAATTGGCAACTCCAAAGTTACAATTTCTTTAACCATAATATTAAAAGTTGTGAGTCTATCAATTCAGCATATAAAAATTGTGGCCCACGTAATTCTATAAGTGGCTGAAATTAAATACAAAAAAATTGTAGCTTTGCATAGGGGCTGCCAAGCACCTTACGAGGCAATATCAGATTAGATTATAATTTGTGTGCACCTTAAATTGATCTTTTAGTCACTTTGGTCGAGATATTTTATTTTTTCAGATGGGTTGACTTTATTTCTACACCATTGTGACGGTTTAGGTCGAGTTCTCCATTATTAATAGTATGATTTATAGAGCTATGCAGATCGGCGAAGGTAAGTCTACAACATTTCATAATTTAATAAAACAGATATTACATTTTACATTTTAGTATAAAATTTCGTTATATGTGGTTTTAGCTCCTTCACCACACTCGAGATTTAGTCTCCTTTATATTTTTTTTTCCGACTTCCAATGCCCCTTGTTTTCAATTCCTGAATGTATCCATGGTTAATCTTTTTTATATTTTTTTTTCGACGTCGAATGCCTCTTATTTTCGATTCCTGAATGTATCCAAGGTTAGTTTAAACATGCATGCGAAATTGAATATTGACAGACTAGCGGTATCTTTTGAAAAATAGGCAAATTCCTCATAAGCTTCGAAACCCAAATATTTGCATGTACCTTTCGCCCGCTCTGTTTGAGACAAATAATTTGTCCAATTTTTTTAAGTTGTCCATCGTTGCATTAAAACCTATTATGACATTGGATAGTCACGACTAGCACTGTGATTTGGATACTACAGAAATTCATTCAAATTTCAAATGTCTCCACATTAATAATAGTTGTGTGCGCCATTGACAAACCTTTCACCTCCTCCGGTCGAGGGGTTAACTCATTCGCATTCTTTTAACGTTAACGGCTGCATCGGTGGTCTCCCATGTTTAATTGAATTCCCATCGATAAAGTTCCTAACAAACAAACTCAAACAAGAGACATTATCTTCATAGTTTTTCCACACTGGGAGACCGAATCTGGGGAGCGAAGAATCGAACTAAAGATCTCCTAAAACAAGGTTGAGCTCTGACCATTAGGCTTAGCCCTAATGGTTATAGTTTTGCATTTTCTAGCACATCTTTTTACAGTTTTATGTTCACATTCCCCACAGAGGCAGAACAGCAATTATACAACCCAGTATAACACACCAAAATGAACTCTCTATAAAGGGACATCAGTGGGATAGTCTTGTGGGTATCTTTTGATAGTTTCTCTCAATGATTCCTCTTGTTCCTGAAGATTCGTGGGCACGCTCTCGTATACATCTGTGAACAAATTGGCAAGCGGAGGCTTCACTTCTTTCTCCGCCACTTGTATCGCGTGCAATAGCTGCAGCAAGCAAAGCACCCATTTTCAAAAGTCCATTTTTTGACAGCATTTTGGTTTCAAAACACTCTAAAACTGATAACATTTTTAGGGTAATTTCTTGAGTACTTCTGTTTTCAAAATTTGAGCAGTGTTAGGGTCATAATTAGACACAAGATAAATTTTGTGTTCTCTTCACTTGGGTATACCTGCTTTCTAACATTGCCTCTAAGATCAGATTCGTCTTTTTCTGTCCACCAACCATTTCTATCGACCCATTTTCTAAATCTTGCAACTGGGCTTCGAGCTGTTCTCCAGTGCTCGATTTCGTCAGCTGGCCGATACTTAGTAGAATCATCAGATGTGGAATGGTGTCCTGCTCGATATGTTAGTGCCTAGGAGTACAAAACCAACATGTAAGAATCAATATATTTCCCAAAAGATTACTGTATATTGAAAAATGCATACCTTTTCTTCTTTTTTTCTTTTTTAAATTCTTGGGAAAAGGTCTCGACGTTTCTAATGGGCAATTTACACTTTAACCTTGTTGGACTGTTGTATAATTTGACCCCTCAACTTAAAGTAATGCCTTCCACTCCCTAATTTTATTTACTAAATCTTACTGTGAAGAAAAAAGATGCAACCTGGGAAACACACATTGTACGTATTAGTCTAAACATAAATTTTGTGAAGGCGTGAAACACACGAGGGGAAAGATTTCAATATCTTTAGTTCAGGCGTGAAGATGAAAATGTGTAAAAGTTGAAGGGAGACTTTGTAAATTCATCTCTCTATTTTTTTTTTTTTTTGCCTTTTCTATTTTCAGGACAGAGGCAAGTAATTCTCACTCTGAAGATATGAAAATTTTAATATGGAAGTCACTGAAAAACAAAATGATGAACTTACGCATATGCAAGAGTGGACCAAAAACAAAACGAGAAAGAAGTCTTTAAAACAAGAAGCTAGGTGCACCTCAATTAATAAGGGCTTTTGTTCACTGATTGCCATTTCACGTGCCGCACGAATTGCACTGTAAACAGCAAGAGCATCGTTCCCATCTATTCGAATACTTTGGACTCCATAAGCTTGACCTTTTGCAACGACTCCATCACCTGTTAAGATCAAAACAAAATGTCATAAATTTGAATAAAACTTGTTTTTGGACAAAATTGAATTTATATTTTAGACGGAACTCCATCCATCAATGTGTAGAGAACGCATAAATTTTTGGTGTTTCATGAGCTTGTACCACATTAGTCCTTATGGAGATCTTGCAAGAAATAAGCAATACAAAAAGGAAATATGCATGTATAATAATTACTTATATCGATATAACACTGATTTCCAACTTAAAAAGACAATTTAATTGACAAAAGTGAGTACTTCGAAACTGCTCCGAAATAGGGGTGCTTATGGCCCACCCATTGTTGCGGCAGAAGAAAATAACTGGAGCATCCATAACTGCTGCGAAATTCAACCCGGCATGAAAATCACCCTGACAACATTACCAGGTAAATTTTATTTAAAGAAACAAACTAAAGTGGGAAGAGAGATTATAGATTTAGCCATTTTCTCAAATATCTTCTTCCAGGCTCTGAACTTGAAATTGTACTATAACCCAGAACGTGCCAGTTCATACTCTCGTAAAAATAATAGAAGTGCACAATTTTCACTACCTCACTAGTAGCACCATCACCAAAATAAGTCACAACACATGCATCTTTCTTATCCATTTTGAGAGAATACGCTGCACCGACTGCTTGAGGAATTTGAGTTCTGAGAAAAATAACCATAATAATGATTACTGAGTCCATAGAACAATATAAGAACTATGGTTGATCAAATTTCAGTTTTTTTTTTTTCCATATTCCACAGGTGTTTGTGTGTGTAACATGATCAATCTTTGAGATAATTGCAATCGATTTGAGAAACAGAAAAATTAAGGATTGCTAAAAAGGCTTGCACTCTTACGCTATTGGCGAAGAAATGGTTAAGTAGTTAAGCTTATTGGACCCATAATGAATAGGCATTTGCCTTCCTTTCCCATAATCAGCCTTGTTTCCGAAGCATTGGTTGGCAAATTCTTGAAGAGTGAAACCTCGCCACAAAAGAATACCGGGCTCCCTGTACTGTATTGCATATCATATATTCATATCATTCAGCTTCACAAGATCAAAGCACATATTTAAATCTCAGACGAACTGTGGCAATTGTAATTCAGTTAATGGGAAGAAAAAGTAGTTTTAGAGCAAGTATAAAATTGAGGAATCACTCTCTTTTGTCCTTCACAAAATTCCTTGTCTTCCCATTAGCTTCCAAAAATGGGTTTTCAAAAGAAAGCTTCCCAAAAATAACCACCAAAGCAGTCTCATCCTACTTGCGGAGAGGTTGTTTACAGGGCCAGCGTCCAAAACTCGTCATTATTTTGTATTCACATTTCCTCATTTTCTAGACATTTTTAAAATATCACGCTTATACATCATATCACACTTTATCAATGTGGCAAACTCGTCCCCATACGAGGCTGGTAAGAAAGAAAACGTGCTTATCTACATTGATGTCAACCCTACTTGACATTGTACCTGAGGCAATATTACATCATCGAGGGTTAGCGCAGCAGCTGATGCAATGTTGATAGCCTCTTCTCCGATCGAGGTGACATAGAACGAAATCCTCCCTTGTCTCTGTGCTTCATAGAAGATAGTGTCCATAGTTTGAAGGGTAACCATCTTTATATACATCTTCAGTGCATCTTCCTTGCTCACCTATTAAAATCATATCAACAAAAGATCAATAAGAAAAAGAACAAAAGGCAAAGTGTAAATACATGCTCTATGTTCGAAAATATATATATGACAACAAGGGACAGATAAAGAAGTATATAACACTGTTATAGTTTCGATTTCATTAGGCTCAAAAGAAAAGTGTACCTTTTCAGCATCACTGGCAGTAATTGGATAGCCATCGTCATCAAGTATCCTATAACATGGTATCCTCTCTATTGGGGACTCGTGAACAAATCTCATCTCTGAAGTAAATCTAATTTTTCCGCCAGGGAAATCCAAGGTCTGTAGAAACAAGTGCAGTCAAAATTGAATGAAAAACCTTTATATTTTGAGAATAGCTTTATGATCTTCATATATGTTAACCCATTTGTATGCAAAAAAGTCAATCCAAGACATCGAATTTTAATGTACAGAGCCTGTGAGATGCATACCAGCATATATAAATGTGAAGCAAACACGCAAGGCATGCACTTGTTAATATCCAACTTAATTTATTTCCATGAAAGAAAATAAACCTATGTAAATTGTGCTTCGAGAAGAAATATTGCAACACATTTGGGTATTTGCGCATAGTGTAAATCAATTTCCTTGATCACAATGAGAAAGATAATTCAGTACTATTAAGTCTTAATTAACATATGCATCGTCATGCTTGTGGAAGCATTTTCATTATGAACTGCAGAAGAAACAGGATATGTTGGAATCACATGTTAAAATAAGCAAGAAAGTTGACTAATTTTTTTATGTAATGGTTATTGATTAATAGTTGAAAGACACCATTACGACCAGCTTCGGAAAGGATGACTTACAAACTGCACAGATACCCTTCAACACCATCAGATCATAAAAAGTTTATTATTTTTGTTACAAGATCCGACAGTGAAAAAGTGTATTGCAGCTCTCTCAGTCCCTTCCAGACTAGAGGGTGTATGTGGTTCCTCTCAAGGCCTAGGGAAACACATTTAATCCAACATAATAATAATAATAATAATAATAATAATAATTAATAAATAAATAAATAAAAATAAAAATAAAAAAAATGAATAGATATCACTCACACCAGTGCTTCTAAATGAGCTAAAATAAATTTAGATTATTAAATTTAAGGAGCATTCCACATGTTTATCTAATTCTATTCATTCCCTTAATACCATTCGTCCCAATACTGTTTTTAATTTTAAGTTGAGAGGATCTGGTGTGTGCATTCTACAAATCTCAGCCACCAATTTAGTGATTGATTCACAGAGATTAACATTTTTTGGGATTGGAAATGGACATTCCGATCGACAACGCCCAAACACCAGAAAAGGTGCCAAAAATCATAAGTACATTGAACATAATGAGTTCATATTTTCAATGAAACAAAAAGAGGCCACACGATATTTTTCCAAAGAACCTAAAACAAAATTGCTTCAAAATATTGGTATTGCGGAGCATGAAGTCACGTACTCTGTACACCGCTCTGCTGCGAAATTTGGAAAGTACTTCAGGATATTTTTATTTATGCAGGGTTGCACCCTTAGTATAAAAACACATCTCATTCTGTAACTTGTAACCCAATCTCATAATAAAAGCTCTTCACGGCTAGCACCCCCAGACGTAATCACCATTGACAAACTGGGTTAACAAATTCTCTGTGTTGATTTTACGTATTTAACCTAATTCGCAAAACAAAGTTCCAAAAGAAGAAAAAAAGGAAATAATGGCTGCAGGATCATAATACATAAGTACATTAAACATGTTCCATTACAGATTTTATACCTATAAAAAGAACCACTTTAACAGGACGCATAAATCATCAAATATTGATTTCTACAACTGAATTAGCACAGACAGGGGTATCAAAAATAATTATAATTTAATAAGCTAGCTATTAATTGTCAAAAAAAAAATGATTTTTTGGTTAAATCAGTGAAAAATTGCTCAAAAAAGTACACCTCATTTTGGGGACAATCTTCTTGTTTGTGGGGTTTAACTGAAACGAAACGCCGAGAGCTGAAAAGGGCAGCTGATTCACCACAAAACCCAGGTGGGTTTCCAATTTTATCGCCATTTCTAGAGAGAATAGAAATTGGAACTGAATTTAAACCCAAATTCTCTTTCAAAAAACCAATCTTTCTGCTCAGGTGACTGGGAATGTTCTTTGATCTGGTAAACCAGATTGCCATGAAATTGTAGAGAGATAAAATGATTCAAAATGTATGTATTTAGATATACAGAAGAGAAAGATGAAATTGAGACGAAGAGAAAGAAGATCACTTTCTATGAACTACAGTAAAAAGTATGGCTATAATAATTTAGTGGCTATTAAATAATGTTTAACAAATCTATTAAATATGTTCGGCAATGTACAAGAATAAAGACAAATTAGTGGCTATAATGTTTAACAAATCAATCAAATGTGTTATGTTTTAATGTATGTATTTTTGTACGTGTATTTAGCATCTTAATAAAAAATTTAAAACTTATAATTTCTTTTCATCTCCATTTATGTGACACTCTAACATTTATTTGCATCGTTCATTGATAGATTTTTCTATTTTTATATTACTTGTAAAAATTAAATTAGGCAGGGCATTTAATATTTGTAAAATATTTGCATATAATTTTTTATACCTATTTCAATAATCAAATCTATATATGGCATGTGACACATAAAAGAAAACATTTTAATTTAGAAGTTCGTGAGTAGGCTAGTAGATAAATATTCCCACTACTTTTTGGTAGATAAATATTCGGGGAAAAGATAGGAGTTTTAAATTTACACGATTTTATCGCAAGAATTGGAGATTATCGGACGAGGTTGACGTGGCAGTTAGTGTCATGTGAAACTTGAACCCAGACCCCTAGGGTTTTGGTTTTGCATATTTAGATACCACTGGTTTCAAGTATATGCATTGTTGGGTATTTGCCGAAATTTATTCTATTTTTTAAACCTGATTTTTGTAACTATGCTGCATAAGTGTTCATGACGTAAAATTATTTAATAACTCCAAAATAAGAAACAATATAAAATTAATAAAAATACGAGAATTACGTGGTTCAGCTTCAAGCTTAATTTTAGAGTTAAACTCGAATTTAGCCCACGGGAGAACAAGTATGTATTTATTTTATATTTAAAAAATTGGGAAACAAGGGTATAATATTTGGAGCACTCTAATATTTTTTTCTTTCTTTTTTCTCTTTGTCTATTTTCTTTTCGTCACTTTTTGTGTGTGTTTACATATGAAATGAATGCCCTTTTTATAGGAAAAAAACGGGGGACAATGGGCGGCTGAAAAATTAAATAAACGGACTTCATTCTTGCATCAGTCACAATAACTTTTAATTATTTATAATACTCCCCATTGGATAACCAAGCATTATTCGATATTCAAATGTTGTCTCTCCCTGATTTGAAACTCGATTCTTCTTCCATATTTTAAAGTTTTCACAATCCTATATTGAAAACCAATTTCTGAAATGTTGACGATGGAAACGACTTGGTAAATAGGTCTGCCAGATTATCCTGAGAACGTATATGTTGAATATCTATATCTCTAGTCTTTTGTAATTCATGAGTATAAAAGAATTTTGGAGATATGTGCTTAGTTCGATCACCTCCTTTGAGTTGTGTGATACATGTAGAATTGTCCTCAAATAATACAGTCAGAATTCCTTTGATCGGATCAAGGTCACTCTTTTCTTTGATGTGTTGTATTAATGATATTTTCCAAATACATTCACGACCAGCTTCATGGATTGCGATAATCTCATAATGATTGGATGACGTAGCAGTTATGGTTTACTTTGTAGATTTCTATAATATAGTTGTTCCTCCATAAGTAAATACATACCCGGTCTGTGATTTTGCATGATGTAAATTAGAAAGATATCCAGCATCAGCGTAGTCTAAATGAGATTTAACTCATTTAAATGAAATAATCCCATATCTGATGTCTCACGTAGATATCGTAATATGTGCTTAATTCTATTTCAATTATATCTTGTTGGTACAACATTGTACCTAACTTTATATTATTTATAATTCTTTGCACAATAACTTTGACTTATTTATAATACTCCTCTTTGAATGGTCAACCATTATTCGATATTCAAATGTTGTCTCTCCCTGATTGGACACTCTATTCTTCTTCCATATTTTGAAGTT
>MKEJ01015560.1:0-16821 GCA_001753735.1 Embelia ribes
CATATAGACAGTATATTAAACCAACATAATGACTGATCAAAAGGGTCTTACATATAAAACAACATGACCCAAATACATTCTTATATAACATAACAATCTAAACACCTTGAAAACATGATTGTATAAATCTTAAAAATTATCTTAGAATCATCGCATGGCAAATGAGTCGCCAATGAATCAAGCAGAAGGTCTGACAAAAAATCCATAGAAAACCCTAAAATTGACTAGAAATCCCATGAAGAAAGACTTAAACTCTCACAATATGAGAGATTTTCAAACAAAACTTAAAAAATAAAACATACAAAAAATAAAACCGGTCAGCTATCGTCAATTTGGGATTGTTGGAGTCACCAATCACTTGAGAAATACCCGATTTATGATAGCATTTGAGAATATGCGATGAATGTTTGTAGATCTAACGTGAATCACCCAAATAACTATAGTGATACACAATCCAAATTATCAATCGGATACAAATTACGAGAACAAAAACAAAAGCAAAAAAGGATAAGTGAGGCTAGGAGAGAAAGGAGAGTCTATACGCTCCCTTCCGTCCTGTTGAGGCCGTTGATTAAGGTTTGTTTGGATTAGAAAATGTACTTTGTGGAGGGAGAAAGAGACTAAGAGTGAGAGAAAACTTCATAACCCAATTGTGAGTGTCAATGTTAGTTGAGTTGTTGCTCTATTTTATTTTATCTTTTTAATAATTCAAGGCATGATTAATAGTATATAAATGATCGCCATTCGCCACACGGCATTAAAATTAAATTGCGAAATTTATGTTTTTTCATTTATAAGTAGGTGAAATTTTCCACAAAATCAAAGGAATAATGGGACAATTGTTATATTCGACTAATATAAAAAAATTACGACATATCAAAACAATGAACGAGGATACAGATAGTTTATACACAAATTATTTTTGTTCAAAAAATTAATTGAATGAAAATTCTAGTATTAGTTAATAAATTCATCATTTACTCCTTTAATTATGTACGATATATTTCTTTTTTTAAAAAAAAATCCAATTCACTTCACCTTCTTTTGGTCATCATCTTTTCCATTGCAACACAAGTTCACACCCACCAACCCAATAAATTAGAAGAAGAAATAATCGAAAGTACATTAGTTTATGCAAATTTTTGGAAGTGTATTAATATTTATTGGGTGACAATTATTTGATAAATTCGTAAATATAGCTCTATCTTGTCATTATTAAGTGGAAGCTACTCTCTCTTTTTTTAAGGTGGATAACACATCTACACATTAAACCCCCCAAAATTGCACACTACTCACAAAAACCCCAACTTTTCAAAATTGATGCCAATTCACCCTCAACTTGCCCCGGTATACAAACTTAGCGACTAATGGTCACCACCCTCGTCGGAGTTGCCACCCCTCCACCCCTCACTGCAGCTGGCCCACCATACATGTCCGGGCTCAAATTACGGAGGAACCGGCTCACGATCAACGAGCCGGGCCCAGCCACGGCCCGCTCCCATGCCACAGCTGCCTCTCTTCCCTCTTTCCTAAACACTTCTGTCGCATCTAGGCGATGCATTTGCCACCCCTTCACATTTCTCAGTCTATAAATCTTTTCCAATTGCTTGCAAGCTAGTGTCTTTGTATTGTTTTTAATTTCAGTAATCACTTTTCGAAGGAGTTTCGCTCTAGCTGCTTTATCAAGATAAGGTTCCATTCGGAAGTATTCATCAAACTCAGGCACTCCGATTGCTTTCCTAATCCCGCACGTATAGTCGCCATCGGGACTGAAAAATTCCTTCACCTCATCCACCATCCCCATTTCCACCATTTTATTGACCCTGTCCGATACGAAAGAATTGAGAATGGGCAACGAAACATCGACCCAGAGGAAACAATAGTCATAATTCGATCGAAACTCAGAAGTGTTTTCCTCAACTAGGGCTTTGATGAACGAATTTGATCCTCCAACGATGGTTGGGAGGTGCCCGCGTTCGTGTATTGAGTTGATTGAAAGCGTTGCCAAGTTGCAAAAATCCGAGGAAGTGAAATCGGAGTCAGGGTTTATCACTCCCAACAAGTGGTGGGGGATGCCACGTTGCTCCTCTTCGGTGATTTTATTCGTTGTTATATCTAGGCCTTCGTAGACTTGGATTTTGTCGGAGTTGATGATTTCAGCAGGGAAGCGAGTGGCGAGGTCGATGGAGAGACGGGATTTTCCGGTGCCCGTGGCTCCCATCACAACCACCACTTTTTCCTTCTCCGCTGACGGGCGGCGGAGGAGCCGCAAGTTTAGTCCTCCGCCCCCACCACCATTGGGGATGTGGAGTAACGGTTGCGTTTGCTTGCACATGATCATGGACATTCTCATTTTTGTTTTTACTTAAATAGTAAGCAAAGAAAATAATAATAATAATAATAATAAAGCTCACCTAAAAGTAAAAATTAAATAAATTGCTTACACATGTAAATGGTGAGCAATATTGAAATGGGTAGTAGTTGTTTCATGCAAAAAATGCATAACCAATAAAAGGGGCTTTTTTTAGGTATTGGTGAAAGTTTGTTGTTAGGCTAGCTTATAAAATGGTAAATAATGATAGCAATGTTGCTATATGTATGTGAATGTGTGGAGAACACTTTTGATGAGTTTCACAAGATGTGATGAGAGTCGAAGTTTGAGGTATTTAAGGAGAAATCTGAAGGCATATTGATGGGGGCCTCACCCACTACCATCTATCTATTTGTGAGTGTGTATATATACGAAACCAACTCAATATAAGAATTTTTTGTGAGTGTGTATCTTTTTGTGAGTGTGTATTATTTTTTATACGAAATTATTATACTTTAAGGATAAATTATTAATTAAAAATTAAAAACAACTTATTATAATTATTTTAAACAAAAAAAAAATATTTATAATAATTTATGCTCAAATCATAATAATTTATACTAAAAATACAGTAATTATAGTTGAACAAAATATAGTCAACTGCCAAGTTGGATTAGTGCTTGCATAGAGAATTCCATAAGGTGCAGATGAAATGTCTTACTCTTCTTTCGTTTTGGAGGCTAAGCGCGTTGGATACTTTGATTGATAGTTGAATTATAAATTCATAATATGTAAATGCGCCCATATGTAGCTCTTTTCTTATTTTTCATTTTATTTTTATTTTTACATGTTTCGGAAATGATTAAAAATAAAGATTCGAAATTTTCGTTAGTGACGTATGGCTTTTAATTCTAAAATTAAGAATAAATTATTTATTAGGGAGCGTTTGGTTTGGATTGGCACTTATAGAAATAATGTTTAATAATTTGTTGTTTTTTTTTTCTTTCTATATTAAAGTTTACGGTGAGGGGAGGCCAAGGTAGGTCGTCTGCTTCTCTTGGGCTTATAGTAATTTTTTCAATGAAGTATTTGATTTTTACCAATTTAACCAACTCCGTTGATAATAATGTTGCTTTTCTTGATTAATACTTCTATTGTGGTTAAATAATAACTGGTCATAAGTTATATTAACACAAAAATCTCTTGTGGTTTGAAAANNACAAAATATCCCACTAAGTCATATTTAATACCAAAATTACCCTTCTATAAGACATACACTTCTCTAGTTTCAATATCTAATATAAACTTCTTACAAATCTTATATAACGTTGATAAATTATCATAATAAAAGTAATAAATTTTATATTTATTGGTGGTTGTAAACATGTATAGACTCACAAAAATTAGTATCTGGATTGATGTATTATTTTTACTTCGTTATTTTTGTAGTCTAATTTTCTTACAATTAGAATCTACATTGATATGATTAATATTTGATTTCGTCTAGTAATGCAAATTCGAAAATACGCTTTCAAGTACATATTCCACCAAGTCCGTTTAATTCCAATATTATTGCTCATATAATTAAATCCATCTAGGCATATTACATATTCCATTAATACATTGTAAATCTTTATTATTGGTTATAAAAATGTGTTGAATAAAAGTGGAAAAATATTTCTCATTTACTACTTGAAAGTTGAATAATATTTTCTTTTCACAAGGGCGTTTTGATATTGAATAGATTTAGTGGGATGTTTTCCAAGAAACTAAAACTATAAGGCGGTTTTACTCAAAAAAAACAAACCACATGAGGGATTTTGTGTAAATTTTCTAGGGATTTTTATGCTAAGGTTCCTAAGTTTCCCAATAGTCGTAATGGAGTTCTCCGGTTTTCAAGTTAGATAAATTTAAAAGTAAATAATAATAATAATAATAATAATAACCTATTATGAAATATCATCAATTTTTTTATAGAAACATTTTATTTTCGTAAACTGAAAATTTTACCAGAATGTGATTGTTTGGAAGGAAAACTATAAGAACCTCAACCATTTTCATGGATCCAGAATTCCTAAAAAGATTAAACGGCAAATTAGCTTTAGTACACCAAAGCATAAGGGTTGGAAAGTCCAAATGATACACCAAACAAAAAATCAATACGATTGATACATAATTGTTTTCAAATTTTACAAAATTATATATTCCAGTCAAAATTACTGTTAAGGATAATGGTATTTTTGGATTTTCTACAGTATTTTCCATTACAATTTCTATTTGTCCCTTTCAATTCAAATTATTACACTTTAGTTCCATAATTTGAGTTATGATAGTTTCTATTTGGCCCATTTAGTTTTAATTGTCACACTTTTGATCTTATAATTTAAGAAACACATATATAATTAATTTAAGACATATTTTAGGCCCTTTGGTTTCAATTTTTACACTTTTGGCCACATATTTTAAATAAAACACATATGTGTTAGTAATATTATAAATAAATTTAATATTATATGAATTTAATTTACGTTAGTCTTTATCAAATAGAAATAAAAAATTAAATACATAGTCTAAAAACACTTGAACAAATAATATTTAAAACAGGTTAAATACTTATTTCTTAATCATTAAAATATATATAATATTAAATATGATTATAAAAACAAAAATTAAAATATTTTCTCGCTAAAATTGATACTCCTTTACTTGAACATATTTAATAAAATACATATTTAATTAAAATATTTTGTTGCTAAAATTAATACTCCAATAATTAATTCTTACTTGAAAAATTAGGATAACAATATCTTTCTCTTGAGAAACAGACAAGGGATACAATGTACATTTGACTATGAACAAATTTAATTATTATAAAATAATTTTTTCTTATCAAAACAATAATTCCTAGTAGAATAAGGACAAAACACATTTCTAAATTTTATAATATAATATATTATTTTCATGTTTTTAAAAAAATGGTAAGAAATAATTTGAAAAGAAGTATCAATGCAAGAAAATAATTTTCTTTTAAAAATTAATTTAATTAAAATATTGATTTTCAACAAAATGGATTTCATTCTCATAAAATAGTTTTCTATTCATAAAAATATCAAGGACAAAACGAAAATTTAAATTTGACCAACAGTATATATAAGTAAAATATCTTCATAAAAATATATAATATTAAATAGATGTTCTAAAATTTTGATTTAAGATAAAAAAAAATTATTCTTGTTATATAAAAATATATAATATTATATAAATGTGCATATAAAAAAAACTTTTATTTACTTTTTTCTTACGCAAAATATTTTATTTTTTTATAAAATATCTATAACTTTGGATATCACAAACAGATCAATAAACCCCAATTTTAAATCCTAAAGATTAAATTTATCCCAAAAACTCAACAGATCAAGAAAATATCAATTCAAAAAGAAATTAAAAATTAATTAAGCTAAAAACCAAATAAATCAAATTATTCCACAGGCTAATGAGAAGAAAGTAATTGCTTCAAACACATTTAGATGTAGAAAATTTGAGTCCCAAAATTAAGAAAATAACAACAATTACTTCAATCACACTAACAAAAATTCAGAACTGTAAAACTGATTTCAAAAGGGTTATGGAAAGCTCATACTAACAAAATTTAAATCAAGCATTATGCAAACAAATTCAAAAAATTAAACCCCAAATAAATTCAATATCAAAAGGGTCTAGAAAAGTCAATTGCTAACCATAAATCAAGTACAACAACTAAATCTAGGAATAAAGAAGATTTGTTCAATCACTCATTAGACAAGTTCACAAAGATGAACTCTATTAAACCCAAATCAATTTTAAACCCTAAATCAGAAAAATTAAATTTATCCTAAAAACTCAATAGATTAAGAAAATAACAATTTCATACAAATATAATTTTTTTTAATCAAACTAGAAAATAAATAAATCAAATTATAGCAAATTTAACCACCAATCAAAGAATTAATAATGAAAAAATTAATTAAAAGTGCTATATATATATAGACATATCGGCGACGCAATGGAAGAGGAGAAAGAGTGAGGATGAGATGAGATGGAATGGGGTAGGGTTGGAATGGCGGCAGCGGAGGGGATGGGATGGGGGTACGGTGGGGTGGGCTTACTAGGGAAGAAGAATGGGGGGAAGGGAGGGAGAAAGAAAGAGAGAGGGGTAGGTTGGTTATGAAAGAGCGTGATAGGAGAGGTGACGAAGAAGAAGAAGAAGGAGAGAGGCGCCTTTAGTAGGAGAAGAGAGGGGAAAATGTAAAATGAAAAAAATACCATTACCACTTAACCCTAATGGCCTATTTAACGAAAAATGTAACGAAATTCATAACTTTGCAAATTTTGGAAACAATTGTGTATCAATCGGACTGATTTTTTATTTGGTGTATCAATTGGATTTACCCCTATACTTTGGTATACTAAAAGGGAATTTGCCCAAGATAAAAAGAAAGGTTCTCAAAACTTCCCAACTAAATAGCTGATTTTTTTGTATATCTAATTTTTAACTCTATTCTAAAAGTACCAACTCCCAATAATGTTTCCTCCATTTTCACTTCCTAAATTACCTCCACTCAATCTATTATTGAGATCAACAATATAAGATAAAATTTGTAAATTCAAAAATGTCAATTTAATATATTAGAATATTGTTGAGTATCTATATATTTGTAACCAGTCCATAGATGGAGATAAATCTCTTAATAGCTATCTAATCTAATAAGATGATAATTGGAAGAAATATCTTTTGCATTCATTCAATCCTATTACTGTAAAACTAAAATATGAATATAGGTGCTTCTATGTACTCAAACTCGACATCAATATATCAACCTCTCTTACAAAAAAATTGAGTTATTTTGCAATTCAGTCAAATAATTACGCTAATGAACATCAAGTAGGATCAAAAAGAGTCCGAACAAGCTACATCCAAGCCAATTAATAAGTCTATATAGATTTGTGACTTGGTAGAATACATATTGAAATGAGTAATTGATATTTGTTTTTGTAAGTATAAAATCTAAATCATATATATATATATATTGAATTAAGTTTTATGTTTTCTTTTCTATTTTGATTATTTGATGTAGATATTTGGTCACGTAATAGTTTAATTTCACAAAGAAGTACGAATCCTATAATAAAATTTGGTAAATTTTATTTCAGAAAATGAACAAATTTACATGGATAGATGTTAGAGTAAAAATTTATATTTATAGCATGGTCAATTATTTAAAAATTTATGTGCAAATTATATATTTTTTATTTCGATGTGGATGCCAATTTATAAAATTGAGAGGTATTAGATGATCCAATAACATGATGGTTGTAAAGAGTGTCAGACTTAACATATTAAAAGTTCGGTTCAAATTTTTTTATTAATTAATAATTAGGTTCAAAATTTGGAACTTTTGTGAAAATTCTGTCTTTGAGATTTTGTCACGTACTTAGAATCGAGTTCTCTTATTAAAATGGTCAATAATTTATATTACATTTTTTCTCCTATAATATTATTAAATTTATTTTGTCTACAATACAAAATTATAGATTATAAAGTAATTTTTTTTTATCATAATCATTTTATTTTGATGAATCAAAATTGTTATAAAAATCTTGATTGTCAAATTATAATCATTGCATCCAAAAATATCAAAATAAAAATTATAATATTTCAACGATTAAATTATATATACACAAACCGTGTGTACGGTTGCTAGCAAATTATAAATGAATAATCTTATATTATTACGTCACTTTAATAGCTCTATGACAAAGCCGTGAACCCAAGGGGTAGAGATCTACCCTCCGCGGGCCCCACCACCACCCACTCCCTTCGGAGTTTCTATATATAACCACTCCCCACTACTCTCCCAACTCGTGTCATCTCTCTCTCTCTCTCTCTCTCTCTTTCTCGCCAATCACCGCTCTACCTCCTAAAGGTATGCAAGCCTTCTCTCTCAATCATTTTGTCTCGCATTGCCTCATTTCTCGCTCATTTATTGGCCCTGATATACCTCTCTCCTCAATTATATAGTCCTTAATTGATTAATTCTACTCACTTTATCGATCTTCAATTATAAATTAGGTATATAGTCCTAAATTGATTAATTCTACTCTTACTTTATCGATCTGCAACTACGGATTTGGTATGCACTTTGTAGCTCCTGTTAGCTTCATCTTCTGTTAGATCTGGTAAATAGATTAATGTAAGGACTTAATTTAGTAGTTCATGTCGATTAATGGTGTTTCATGTTAATTGTTTTGAATTAATTGGCGAATTATTGGTAGATCTAGTGAATCATGGCGGTTGAACTAATAGATCTGGTCTTTTTATTTTATTTTTCGCAAATTATTTTAGATCTGTCGACGTTAAATATTTGTCGGCCAAAGTTGTCCTTTTCATTTTATATGTTCAGTTCTAGTTCAGATCTGTATCAAAAACTGTCCTTTTTCGCTTTACATCATGAGACTTATTTCATTACATCGACGGAAAGCTAATGACTTTTGATGCACCGAATGTTTGTGTGCGTGTGTATATTTGAAACCTGATGTGGATGTGTCGTGCATCCCCGTCTTTTTGTGTATGAATCCTATGCTAACTATTCCTTTATATTATATATATTGTATAAGTATCTAATTTTAAGTTCAACAATGTTGATACTACAGGTGGCATTTGATGCGAAGTGGTAGTTCAGATCTCTATTTTTTATTTTTTATTTTTACTTTTTATATATATATATATACATATATATATATATATTGTGCAGTGTATTGGTTTTTTATATACAACGAGTTTGGATGCACAATCATGTGCATGTAGACATGTGAAGCTCAGACACAGATATTATGCATATGTGCAATGCAATCCAGCCTGTTTGTGTGTGTAAATCTATACATTGCCGTGTAATGAAACTATTCTTTTATATTATATTCTATAAGTTGGGCAAGGTCAGTCTTATATTATTCCTATTGTCCCGCCCTCTTTTTTTTTTTTTTAAGTTCGACAATGTTGACAAACATTTTGCCATAGTAATGTTTGTGATCTATTTTTACTGATGTAGGTTTTTATGATTCACATGAATGGATCTGATTTCTTGGTGGTTGATCTCTTTTTATATGTGCTCTGATTCCTATATAGCTGTTTATTTATGATAGCGCTTTGATTAATGTGTCAAAAGTTACTATCATCACATTTCAATATGCTTCCAAAAACGTAATTGCTTTAGAGACTTTTAGGTTACTTTTATGCAATTTTTGGAGAAACCATAAAAGGAGGAAAAGATATGAAAGCAATATTTACGGATCAATGCTCCTTAGTTGAGTTTGTGTTAGTTAAAAATTAGATGCCTTTTTGTTTTATAAAGTTTATGTTTGGTTTGATATTGTTGAAAGTAGGTACGGTATGTTTGGTTAGAATTGTTGTTTCAATTGTGTCAATTGAGCTTTTGCTTTATTCCAGAAAGATGGCATCCCACGTTGTTGGATATCCTCGCATGGGCCCCAAGAGGGAGCTCAAGTTTGCTCTCGAGTCTTTCTGGGATGGGAAGAGCAGTGCTGATGATTTGAAGAAAGTGGCGATCGATTTGAGGTCATCGATCTGGAAACAGATGTCTGGTGCAGGCATCAAGTTTATTCCCAGCAACACATTTGCTTACTATGATCAGGTCCTTGACACGACAGCAATGCTCGGAGCTGTTCCCCCGAGATACAGTTGGACAGGTGGAGAGATTGGATTTGACACTTACTTCTCCATGGCCAGAGGAAATGCCTCTGTGCCAGCTATGGAGATGACCAAGTGGTTTGACACTAACTAGTAAGTGCTTAATCTATCTCGATAGAGGCAAGTTTTGACAATTGGAAACTAAATTAATGCCAGTTTTTAAAACTTGTTTATTTGTGCAGCCACTTTATTGTCCCTGAGTTGGGTCCCGATGTTAAGTTCTCTTATGCTTCTCACAAGGCCGTTGACGAATATAAGGAAGCTAAGGCGGTACGTTTAGATTTATGGTCCCTTTATTTATGAATTATTATCTACATGTGCAGGCTCTTGAAACTGAATAGAATTTGTTTGAATAGGTTTTTGGTCTAAAATTATATTTATGTTGTGTCTGCTCTGTACATTTTGTAGATTAATTTTCCCTCCGGGAAAAACAAATTGTCATGTCTCCCATGAATTTTAACCTTTGTGAATCTGCCACATTGACATCTTCTGCCTGCATCAATACGAAACATTTTTTTATCAGTGATAACACGATTCAGTTGTTAGTTACTTGTGCTAGTGTTGGTTGCCTGTAAAATGTTATATTACTACTGGATTTGAGGGAAATAAACATTTTTTTATTGGCAATGCCGCAATTCAGTCGTTAGTTTCTTGTGCCAGTGTTGGTTGCCTGTAAAATGTTATACTATCAGTATCATGGGGGCAGGGGATCTGTTCTTTAGTGTTTCTTTTTGTTGTTATAGGAATTTTGTTTGATTTGATACATGCAGGGTAATCACCAATCTCCAACTTGATTGCATGTGAATTGTGATTTATTGAATATATTTGGGTTTCAGTTAATCCAGATGTACCTATGGAACTATGTTCTCGACCTTCATTTTATTACTACTGAATGACTGAACCGTGATTTATTATATTCTGCAGCTTGGTGTTGATACTGTCCCCGTCCTCGACGGCCCTGTTTCATACTTGTTGCTCTCAAAACCTGCAAAGGGTGTTGAGAAATCATTCAACCTTCTTTCCCTTCTGGACAAAATTCTTCCAATCTACAAGTATGAAATTGATCTACCTTTTCATTTCCTTGGTTCGTTTGCATATTATATGTAATTTTTTCATTATCTAATGAATATTTTCCCTGCAGGGAAGTTGTGGCCGAGCTAAAGGCAGCTGGTGCATCATGGATCCAGTTTGACGAGCCCACCCTGGTGAAAGATCTTGAATCTCACCAATTGGAAGCATTTACTGCAGCTTATTCTGCACTCGAATCTTCTCTCTCTGGCCTCAGCGTTCTTGTCGAAACTTACTTTGCCGATATTCCAGCTCCGGCATATAAAATCCTTACCAGTCTTAAGGGTGTATCTGCCTTTGGTTTTGACTTTGTTCGTGGAGCACAGACTCTTGATTTAATCAAGGGCAGTTTTCCTTCTGGCAAATACCTTTTTGCTGGAGTGGTTGATGGAAGAAACATTTGGGCCAATGATCTCGCAGCATCTATCAACTTGTTACAGTCTCTGGAGGGCATTGTGGGGAAAGGTAACTTTGCTAAATGTTATATTGTGGATTCTAATTTGTTGACCATTGATGGAGTAGCACATATACCAAATATTTCCTTAAAATCTTGATAGAAGATGTCACGATGCGACAATTTTGATAGAAGTAGTTAATTGCTTTTAATTGATGAGTAATGTAATGAAGTGGAAGTTGTGTAGAATTAGGGTCAGAAATGGATTTCTCTCTTCTTGTAACCTTAAATTTCTAAACATGTCACTGAAATGTTAGATTTTTTCATTGCAGACAAACTTGTCGTCTCCACCTCTTGTTCGCTTCTCCACTCCCCAGTCGATCTTGTTAATGAAACTAAGCTAGACAAAGAACTGAAGTCATGGTTGGCTTTTGCTGCTCAGAAAGTTGTTGAAGTTAATGCCTTGGCCAAGGCACTGGCTGGCCAGAAGGATGAGGTATATCAAATTTTGCTCAAATGTACTGAACCATACATGTGCGTTGCTGCCATTTTCTGGCCTTACATTAACTTTGGAAATTTCCGGGGACATTTTCTTTATTAGTTTCTTTCTTTCATTAACGTGCAAGTTATTCATGTCAAGAGCTAAGTACTTACTTTTTATTTGCAGGCTTTCTTCACAGCTAATGCTGAAGCTCAGGCTTCAAGGAAGTCCTCCCCAAGGGTCACCAACGAAGCTGTTCAAAAAGCTGTAAGTTATATGATCTGTTTCCTTTCTTCAGGTGCATAATTATGTGTGGTCCAATGGAAACAATTTGTGATCTCTCTTGTTCATCAACTAATTTGAACCGTTAACTGACGAAAGTCCTACTATTTTATTTTTCTCCTGCAGGCTGCTGCTTTGAAGGGTTCTGATCACCGCCGAGCTACGACTGTTAGTGCCAGACTTGATGCTCAACAGAAGAAGCTCAACCTTCCACTCTTGCCAACCACTACCATTGGATCATTCCCTCAAACAATGGATCTCAGAAGAGTTCGCAGAGAATACAAGGCTAAAAAGTACTTTGTTTATTCTTCTGGTGTTCATTGCCACTCTGAATTTTCTGTTCCTTTGCCCTTTATCTAATAAAACTGTTTGACAGGATCTCTGAGGATGATTACGTTAAGGCTATTAAGGAAGAAATCAGCAAAGTTGTCAAGATTCAAGAAGAGCTTGATATTGACGTCTTGGTTCATGGAGAGCCAGAGGTAGGATCCGGAAAACCTTATCTTTGAAACTCAACTCTATAAACCTAACTAACTGCCCTCAAACTTTTGCCTCTTTAGTTATGGTTTTAAGAACATTTAGATTATTTCTTTTGTTTCTATTTTCAGAGAAACGACATGGTTGAATACTTCGGGGAACAATTGTCTGGCTTTGCCTTCTCTGCAAATGGATGGGTGCAATCGTATGGATCTCGTTGTGTGAAGCCCCCAATCATCTATGGTGATGTGAGCCGCCCAAAGCCCATGACCGTCTTCTGGTCCACAATGGCTCAAAGCATGACCGCTCGCCCAATGAAGGGAATGCTTACAGGCCCTGTCACCATTCTCAATTGGTCGTTTGTCCGAAATGACCAGCCCAGGTATAAATTGTTCCAAAAAGAAGCAGAAAAATAGGATTGACAAGTAAAAATTGACTTGAGTTTTTGATGTGCGATATAATGTTTGTTTTCAGATTTGAGACCTGCTACCAAATTGCTTTGGCTATCAAGGATGAAGTAGAAGATCTCGAGAAGGCTGGCATTACTGTTATTCAGATTGATGAGGCTGCTCTTAGGGAAGGTTTGCCTCTAAGGAAATCCGAGGAAGCATTCTATTTGGACTGGGCTGTTCACTCCTTCAGAATTACCAACTGTGGGGTCCAGGATACCACCCAGGTACTTAAGACTATTGCTTTGTTTCGTCTTTCCAAAAGGATAACTAAAAAAGTGTTCTTGATTTTTTCGGTTTGAGGCTAACCAAACTCCATATCTTGTTTCCTTTAAATTGCAGATTCACACCCACATGTGCTATTCCAACTTCAATGACATCATCCACTCCATCATCGACATGGATGCTGATGTCATCACCATTGAGAACTCTCGCTCCGATGAGAAGCTCCTCTCTGTTTTCCGTGAGGGTGTGGTCTACGGTGCAGGTATCGGTCCTGGTGTATATGATATTCACTCTCCTAGGATCCCATCCACCGAGGAAATTGCTGATAGGGTCAACAAGATGCTCCAAGTTCTCGAGACCAACATCTTGTGGGTGAACCCTGACTGTGGGCTCAAGACCCGTAAATACACCGAAGTTAAGCCAGCACTACAAAATATGGTTGCTGCTGCAAAGCTCATCCGCACCCAGCTCGCAAGTGCCAAGTAAGAGATGTCTTAAGGAGTCGTGTTCTGTTCCGTCGTATCCGCTATTGAGTTCTGTTATTGGAAATTTTTGTTTTTGATTCAATAACTACGGTTTTTGGTGTAAGTTTTTGTAGCGTTTGTCAAATTTCTTTGTATTTGGCTTTCACTTTGATTTCGAAGTTATAGTTTACTCTGATATTTTCTGTATTATTGCCTCCCACTTTATTTGGAAGGCGTCGATATGATTAGTATTCCTTGGTTACTTTTTGTTTCGTTTCTTTTTTTATCCGTTCCAAAGGGTTTGATTGTGTACTTCAATGAGTGGAATTGGTGGTGTTTATTAATTTTGTTTAGTATTAATAGTTTGTCTTTATTTATGTTTTTTCTTCTTTTGGTGCAAATATACAAGTTCCTTTTAGCTATGAACATAGTTATTTGATTTGGTTAGAAGTTGACGTTTTCATTAGACATTAGTGATCCAAATGTGAAATAATGTGAGACCTCAGAGTAAAATGTATCGGCAAATCCTTATTAAACATAGTAATTTAGTAAATAAGAGACTTAAATTCCATAAATTTTATATTGCCTCTATCACCTTACGCAAATAGAACTCCCACGTACGGTGGATCTTTTCAAATAGCTGTTTATGAATACATCCAGACCCCATTTCTGCGATCTTATTAGATATATTCAAATCATCTTATATATGGAACTAGATGGCCAAAATCATTGAAATTGAGTCCATTTTTGTCATTGAAATTGTGGTCTCACAACTACACTCTCTTCCTGCATCTCTACGTTTCTACCTCCCTTTAATTCTCTCCATAATCATCCCTAAATATAATAAAACTATCCAATTTTCCTCTTTTTACATTATTACTAGTGTATAGTATATGTGTTGCACGAGTAATATAAAAAATTATTTAATTTTTATTATTTGTTTTGTTTTTCCATGATATTTGTCTAATAAGTTTTTCGTTAAAGAATTTTTGCATTAATTTGGAAGTTCATATGGGTAAATTTGTCTAATGAATGAGCTATGAGGTTTTTAGTTCATCATATATTTGTATATAATTTTTTAAATATTACTTCTCCATTCACAAATATTTGAAACACTTTTGTTATTTGGATGCTCATAAAATTATTGATTACTTTCTTTCTTAATAAATTTAATCATGGTATATTCAATAAAAAATTATTATTAACCCCTCATCATTATTACGAAAATGAATAAGTTAAAAACAATTAAAAAAATATATTTATTCATATGTACTTATTTCCATTTTCAATTTTTTTTTAATTTTTGTCTAAAACTACATGTGGGTTTTATCGTACCAATTATTTATGACCGAACTAACATTTAGTACATTATATTTAAGTGACACTAAATGAATAACATAAAAATTGGATAAATATGGAAAGTCGAAAAAAAAAAATGATGATATCAGCCACACCTAAGGGTATAAATGAACAAAGTCGTTCGAGAGTAGCTCGTTAAGAGCTCGGATCGGGCTTGTCTCATAAAAGAGCCAAGCAAGAGCTCGATTTTAAAGCTCGTTTATTAAACGAGCCAAGCTAGAGCTATGTATTGTTCGGCTTGTTAGCTCGATAGCTCGGCTCGTATATATATGTATATTTTATAAATATATAATTTTATTATATATACACAGTACAATAATATAGATTTATAAACCATGTATATTTGCATTGAGGATTAGATGGAAAAACTTTAGTTTTATATATCCCACATTAGTTGGAGAAAAGAAAATTTTAGTCCTAACTTCTTTAAACAAATCATCTTTCTAATTTTTGAATGAATTTTTCCCACTTCGACTTACGAAGAAAAGATTCCATATTGGTTTTTGTATTCAAAGACCCACTAGTGTCCAACTTCTCTTCTTTCAATAAATACATGGTAATGGATCGACTTTAAATATTGGCCCAGCTTAAGATATTGGGCCCAAGTATTAATTGGAAGACCCGCGCTTGTAAATTTTTTGCGAGCCCGAGTTCAAGCTGTGTTCCGAGCATGAGCTATAGAATGAGTCAATGAGCCCGAGCACGAGTAAGTTCAAGCTCCGCTCGGCTCGTTTACGCACCCACATCCACCCATCTCTAACGACACATCGTTACCGCCGCTGTGGACGAAGATAATACTGCCGAAGAAGAAGCCGATGAAGTAGTTGACGAGTGTGGGCCTGGGGAAGAGGATCCAATCACCTCTGATGAGTTTATTTGGAATAAGGATTTTATGCCACGCATAAGGCACCTGATTTCAGACTTAAATGACAAGACACCTCAATCCTCTCCTGCTGCTACTAAGATGATGCACTGAAATCCATTAATATGCTCATGGTTGTAAATTATATAAAAATACTAAAAGAAAATAGTATATAAAATTAATAAAAATATGAGAATTATGTGATTCAGACTTAAATTTAATTGGAGAGTTAAATTTGAGTTTAATTCACGATAGAATCGATATGTATTTATTTTTTTTATGAAAATTTGGGGTAAAAGAATGTAGAATATTTGGAATACACTCTTACTTTTTCTCTCTTTATTTTCTCTCTAAGTATTTGGTTTTTGCTTCATTTTTGTGTGTGTATAATGGGAAAAACAATGGTTCAATTTATAAACAAAAATGGGGGAACGAGGGGCAATTAATAATAAATGATGGGAATGATTGAGCCTCATGCTTCATCAGCTACAGTGAAATACAATTATTTATAACAATCCCCTTGAATGATCAAGCATTATTCAATATTAAGATATTGTCTCTCTCTGATTTGAACATTCAATTCTTTTTCCATATTTTGAAGTATTTTCAATCCTATATAAAATACCACTTTTTGAAATGTTGATGACAGAAGTGATTTGGTAAATAGATCTGTCAGATTATCTTGAGAACGTATATGTTGAACAT
>MKEJ01015567.1:0-14271 GCA_001753735.1 Embelia ribes
TATTTTTATAATTTATTATTATTAAATTCTATTAGGCATAATAATTACACCATTGTGTACGAACTATTTCCCCTATGCTATTTATCAATAAGCGAGTTTCCGGGACACGTAATCTACGTGTCAAGAGTTAAGGATATGTGAGTTGATTGATATGGTTTTTTAAGTTTCACATTAATTTATTCAGCTAGGGCTTACATTTATGTAAATTCTTTTTGGGTGAGGAATAATAATTGTTTAATTTTGTACAAACATTAATATGATGTAATATTTCTGCACATAATTACTAAAAAATCTTCTATCCTACTAACTTTGCAAAAACACCTTGAGTTCAAAAAATTGTTTCTTTTCAATTGATAATCAAATAGGATCTCAAAAAACACAAATTACTTGCTGTTTTTCCATATAATAATATCATTTTTTTTTTTTTTATAAATTGTCATAGTTGATGTACAATATAATTCGATAAATATGATGCTTCAAAATGTGTTAGACTTTTTTTTATAAGATTTCTACAATTTATGTTTTCCTCGTTGTAACAGCATGGAAAAGGTCCTAGAGCGCTACGAGAGGTACTCATATACCGAGAGACAATTGGTTATTGATCCACAGACACCGGTATGCCTATTACTTATTTCTCAATATTTGGGCATACTTAATTTTTCTTTTAATTTCTTTTCAGAATCGCACTAGTCACACAGAAAATATTGATATATATCTTTACATCTTTATTGTTCTCTAATTCTTAAGGTGAACTGGACCATGGAATGTACCAGGCTTAGAGGAAAGATTGAGGTTCTGCAAAGAAACTGCAAGTGAGAGTTTTTTTAATTTCGATCAAAAATAAATAGTACCGTTAGTTGGCTCTTTTTTTATTTTTTAAAAATTAAATTAGCAGGTTTTTATTATTTTGTTTTTTTAAAAAAATCAGGCAATATATGGGAGAAGATTTGGACAATTTAAGTGTGAAAGATATTCAGAATTTGGAGCATCAGCTTGATATTTCTCTTAAGCAAGTTCGAGCTCGAAAGGTATGATGAAGTGGTTTTTTCCCAAATTAATATTTTCTGCTATATTAAGATGATTTAATTGTATTTTGTTTGACTTAATTTATTATTCTGCAGAACCAACTAATGTATGAGTCAATTTCGGAGCTTCAGAAGCAGGTAACTTTTTTTTTTTTAACTTGGTTAGAAAAAGATTTATATAAAAAAATACCCTTGTCACACATAATTTCACAGAGTAATTACCCACAAATACAAAGATAATTTGCATACATTAAAGCAAAATTGATTATAATTTGCATACATTAAAGAAAAATTTATTTTCCAAAAGAATCTGTTTTCTTAATGTCAAATGGTTTATTGGAGACCCGTGAGAATCAAGCTTATGGAGCTGTTACTTTATAATTTTCATAATAGTTTTTTTTATCACATTCATTAAAAAAATTATTTTATCCTAAGTGGACTGGAAATTTTGCTAAGTAGGATTTTATTACCTATTTTCGAGTCAAACTTTTAAGTTTTTTAAAACACAGTTCCTTCACATTTTAACCTTTTTTCCCTGTACAATTCACCTTTTTCAATCCTATAATTTGTTTGCGCATAATTGTTCAAGTTCTGCACAATTTTCATCTATATAAAGATATAGAATGTATCGCTTATATCCCGTACTTCTAAATTTTACATCATATGCTATTGAAAGAGAAACGAATAATCAACGGGGGTTGGTCCGAGTGGAAGGGGCTCGGACCGCTTAAGTTGAGGTCTCGAGTTCGAATCTCAATGGATGCAACAACCTTCTTGGGAGAGGTCCTGCTGCGGCGCCCGACCGTACCTTGGAGGATTAGTCCTGGGTTGCAAAAAAGTTTGGGGATACCTTGGGAAACCAAAAAAAAAAATTATAATGAGAAAGTTGAGGTTAAAAGAATGAAGCTTTGTTTTTGTTGCTAAATCTGTTTTCATATGCATATCAATTGGAAATGTAGAGGATAGGTTAAATTTGCGTTGGAGCATAAAAGCTTTCTGTTTATTCTACACCCAAGAAATTAGTAATTGAGTATAGAATCCATTTTTTCTCGGTTGGATTATTATGAACTTCTTCTAGTTCCACATATTAATTCAGGATTTTGAAAATCCCTAATGTTTGTAACCATGTATATTATTGCCAACTCCAAGGAAGCCTTACTGTAGGATTTGTAAATGATTTTCATTTTTTGATTTGCTAAATTTGTGCTAGCCAATGACTTACAATATGAGAAGGTAATTTTTTCCTTGTAGAATACTTACCAGTTATTATTTTTGGACTTAAGGGGGCTACAATCGATCTCTTATTGTAGCTTCTATACTCAAGTTTTTCACCGATGGTTTCCATAATAAAATAAGCTCACTAGCAATACGACAATTAGAAAAGTTGAGTATAGTCGCTATAATCAAATAGTGATTGCAACCCCTCTTGGCCATGTTTTTATATCTCTTCCACTGCTGGGTTTCCTGTTTCTAAGTAATTAAGCTATGTTCCTCTGTCCCTCTGGTATCTGTTCTGAATTCCCTAGTAACCTTGGGATTTTGAGCTTGTTTATTCAGTGCAGTCTGTGTGGGTAGGGAATGAGGAGTAATCTGGCACGCTTAGGTACACCTGCTCTTCTGTATCTTTTGAAGGAAAAAAAGAAAATAGATACTTGATCTTGCGTCCTAAGGGTTGGGCCAGCAACAAGTCAAGGCGCTTGGTCTTGTCTTCTTTCCTAGCGAGGTTGATTCCTATGTCATTAAAGAAGGAAAGGAATCCCAGGGTAAATAACAAGTTTCTTAGGTTAAATTCCATTTACCCCTCCAGTGTAGATTGTTTTATGATTGTTCCTGATTTAAGATGTTCTGACTTGCTGTTGGTGTCATGTGTGTGATTTCCAGATTTTTTGCTTGACAATGTTGATCAAATGTAGCAATTTAGATATACTCAAAAGCTTCAACTTAGAAGCTTGAGTGGCCTTATTCCTTAACTGGTGACAAATCTATCTAACCCTAAAAAAGTCCTAGTCTTAGGTTTTAAAAGTTCTCTTATCTTTGGATATCAAATTATGCGAAGGAAAAGGCTGTAGTATTTCCTTTAAATGTGATAATTGGCATGTCTACCATAGGCATGAGCATCAATTTGGAGCAGGCAATATCGCCGCAGAAAAATGTGATCAACAATCTAACGAGGCATACCCAGCATGATCGAAGGCCCCATTGCTTTACATTGAATGAATGAAGATTATAGCTCTGATAACCCCCCGCTCCGTGACTGCTGCTACATAAATAACTGTGGAGTATTTTGCTCTAGTTAAAGAGAGCCAAACAAAAACTCTAGAAGTAACTTGATTCTTGAATCCTCTCATCTTTCCTTCTTGTACTCACTCAGTACTGGCCAGTTTGGGATTGCTTCTTGTCAATTGAATTTTTTTTTTCCTTGGAAATTGTAGAAAGTAGTGTTTGATAAATATATAAATAGCTGAAATCAGCTTGTGCTTTTCTTGGGGTGCTTTTGGACACCACCTCAATTATGCTTTTAAAAGCCGATTCAAGAGTAACCACAAAATTACTTATTACATTCCCACTACATGCCTATTTTGTCTTTTGCAATAAAAATCAGCTCACCAAACAACACACTACTTCTGAAGGCAACTTTTATAATTTATTTACCAAACACTTGATCATACGTACTTTCAACTTTCAAGAGCACATTTAAGAAACAAATTTTAAAAATCAGCAGAATTACAGAGCTAGGTCAAGAAGACTGGGGATAGACTTTCATCTCAAGGACCAAAATTTTAACAAAATATGCTGTTTATGATAACATTGCTTCACATAAGTAGACTGATAATTTCTGTCTTCTTAAAAAGCTATTTTGAATGCGTCATTTAATCCTTGTAAATCATTTCTTGTAGTTATCCTGATGCTGCAGAGGAGGATGTAAAAAGATATGAAAGATCCTTTAAAAGGCTTCCACCTGCTCACAAGGTACTTCCCTTCTTCAATGTTTGGATGAAGATTTAGACAGTTGCATTATTAGGATCTTCAATTTTACTAGGTGTGCTCCTTCTTGTTACACATGTTTGCTATGCTTCTAAGTTAATCATGTTCTCGGAGCAAATAAGTGTATGACCCTCCAGAAATAGGTGACAAATAAATGAACTCTTTAGTGGGTAAAAAACCCTTTCGTTTCTTCGTTATTTTTATTTTCAAATATCAGATATTCTCTTTTGAAATGGCTGATTTTATAATTGTGTACACAATCTTGTATAATGGTATTTGGGGGAGAGACATGGAAAGATATTAAGTTATTTCAATTTTTTACTCCTGCAACCATTTCTTGGTACAAACTTTTGTTTGTGTATATGAAACTATGTATTTGCACAGATAAAACTATATGATTAGTTTTTAGGTTTGAGCAGATACTTAAACTGAATCGTGGCTGTAAAGTTCACTAAAACAACTGGTACAGTTTGGTCTGCCATTGAAATTAATTAGATGGAAATCTGGTACCAAAGAGTGATCTTTGCGTTATCTTGGATCAATTTTACAAAGCAATGGTGGGATACAAGGAAATATTAATCATAGGACCGCCTTCAAACCAACTTTCTTGAATGGAAGTGAGTGTTGGACTACGAACAAACAAGATGAAAACAAGATGAGTGTAAGCGATGCATATCTTGAGATGGATGTGGGCGAAGATTTGGAGAGATAGAATAGGAAATGAAAAGATCATGCAAGGTTAGGAGTGGCACTCATTGAGGACAATATGAGGGAGAGTTATTTAAGGCGGTTTGGGCATATAAGGAACTATCGGTGCACCACTTAGAAAGTGCCAGAATATTTCCATGGGAACAAGTTCCGTAGAAAAATTTACGTAACGACCCGATATTGTACCTTTTTTTGGTTCCATTTAGCCGTCCCAAATTTTTTTGGGTCATAAGGCATGAATGATGATGATGTTGATGAGTTCTACATTACTTCAAAGCTCTATGGCACCCTTCTTTAATTTCAACTGTTTCTGAATCTCTTTCTTTTATGGTGTTGTTTACTGTGTGACTTACAGATATAGGGTAGAGAGACCTAGAAATAATAGTTTCAAAAACTTTTCTCTCTTTTTATTTTTTATTTTTTTCCCCCTAGGATAAACTATGAACGATTTTCAGCTGTCAATTTTGAGAAAAGATCACTTTTAGGTATGTTTTTTGTGTACCTTAAAGTGATGTTCTTCTCTATCGTAAATAAGTCCTCGTATGTTTTGTAAAGAAAGTATCAGTAAGCTAAGAACTCTGAAGTCTGATAGGTTTTCGTGGATGCACCTGCCTTTACAATATTTACTAGATTTCATACGTTTCGGTTATAGCACATCCCCTTGAAAATAAAGGTAAGTATGCGATATTTGCATTATCTGGAATTACATCCCAAAATATAATGTTACGCAAGGTGCATATTATTATGATTTGAAAAGATTTTGATGTACTAATCAACATATTTTGAACATTTCCATCATAGTTAACAATATTTCTAAACCTGCTTCACCGTGATATATTTATCATGTCCTAGAAGACCGATGATTTGCGTTTGAGCTGTACTTTATGAGTTTATGCTCGTTACTTACCGAAAATCATGGAATGAGTGTTGATTAGTGATGACAATCATGCTTGTGTTTTAGGTTGTGGCTAGGTCATGAGTCTGTTTCGATATTCTTCAGGAAGTAGAAACCTGGTGGTTATCTAAGCATGAGAATATTTTTTCGTGTTTATTTTGTAGTTAAGTTATGCGGGCATGTAGTTGGCTCCGTTCTTGGCCTCTTATTTTGCATAGCTATGCAATTGTCAATGGATAAGCATGACAATCTTCTGGCTGTCATACTAAGCTTATGCTTCTTTATGGGTCGTATCTAGGTTTTGACTTGACATAGGCTTTGCCCCCTTCTCATGCTATGGGTCTACTTCTAAACTCCAATGTTTTGAAGGTGCTCTCTAAAACACTATTGTATGTCTATTGATGAGGCAGAGCTACCAGCCTTCTGTTTTCAAGGTGTATTTTGGGATATTATTCGTCCATTCTATAGATTTTTTCTATTGAATGTGATCACATTATTATCTGGTTCTGCCATGCTATAATGTGGTGTATTTCGGGATATTATCGATCTTTCCCTGAACCAAGGTTTAAAAACCGGCCACCACCTGTACTTAACAGTTTGGGCCACCGGCGCTGCCGTTATGGCCAATATAGCAGTGAGAGTGGATTTCTTGACGGCATGGCGGAACTATTATATATCGGTCGTTACGGCATCATATCAGTCTATTGGCCCGTTACAGTTGCTATGGACTATTACGAAAAAAAAAATTAAAGAACAATTTTGTAAAAAATGAAAGAAATTCGCAAATCCAATTCCCACTACTGTTATTGCTACATCCGTTGTATTATGAAACCGCGTCACTGCAACCGCTACTATTACAAAGGCCGCCACCATTATTTAAAACCTTGCCCTGTACTGGGCATTGTTTTCCCAAGCTTATGTTTTTCTGGGAATAAAGTTTTCTATGTCATTATATTTTTGGCAATGCTATTACTGTATCTTACCAGCCAGGAAACTTCCAAATGTGCTATGCGCCAGATAATCGTACTGTTGAATGTTTTCAGGAAACTGACATCTTATATGGTTCTCCTGCAGGCTTTATTGTTCAACCTCCCAGCAAAATATAAAAGATTGAGATGGTACATTTTCCTTTGCCTATTTCCTATGCCACAAAAATTGTATGATTATTTGTCTGTTCTTACCACCGGTTTGATTTCTACGTATTTAGGGCTCTCAGGAGTTGAATAATAAGTAATAACCACCAAAAATGGTGAATTTTATTTTCAACTTTTTTTCTGAAGTTGTGGAACTCTTGTTTCCAATGACTTGAATTTGCAATTTAAAATTAGGCTAGGACTACTTGATTTGCTGGAACTTAAATTATCCTCGTCTGATGTTAAATAAATCTTGTTAATGAAAGAAATCGGAAGTACTGCAGGTATGTCATCCTCTTGGTATTATGGCAACAAGAACTCTTTATATGAAAACAACATTAATAGGGCAAACCAAAAAGTGCATTTTTCATTAGATAATGTAGCGGTTGAAAGAACATTTTTTCGAAAATGAGTATGGTCTCTATGTTTCATACTTTGCCCTTGATACTGATTCAGTCTTTGGTGCTATAAAGACATGGTTAATTCTAATCAGTTGATTCTTTATTATGCAGGTGTATTTCAAAAAATTCATTCTTTATATTTAGGATGCTTCAGGTGATAATCAGCTCAGAATTTATTGCGTTTCTTTTGTGGTTCTTCCTCCTATCATCTCTTTGTATATTCTCGTAGGAGGACATAGTGAAGATATTCTACGCAGTGGCTTCCAACTTTGTGAAAAAGAAAGCTTTGTGGTTGTTTGCAGGCATTTGAGCCACCATTTGATTTGAGCGAAGAAGACATCGAATTTTGTGAAGCTGAAAACTTGGAGAGCATCCCAGATAGTGACCTCTCTTGCGAAAAACATGAGTGCTCTCATAAATCTGAATTACCGAGAGGAAGATTAACAATGCAGAAATTGGAAGAAGCTGGCTGTGGAAGTGGAAGCAATTTGTCGTGCCAGTGTCATGGTGAATTGACAATCAATCAGGTCATTGCATTTTTTTTAACTCTTGGGCACATTCAGTGACTCTTCCTTTTTTTTCCTTTTTTTGAAAGGTATGGTTCCTTTAATAAGAAACGAGTTTCTGTTTGATCATCATATTTATCTACTTTTAATGGCAACAATTTAGTTGAATGAAGAAACTATGGAATTGGTTCCTATTGTGATCACGCGTACGTCACTCATATTTCTTTGTATCAAGTTCAGTGATGATCCCCTTGCTCACTTGATGCTTCGTCGATCTTGGGACTGATTCCATGGTTTTTTAATATTCGGGTACAAACTCATTGTAATCGAAACAAGGACCAATTAGAAGCTTTCTTAATACTATGGGGACCATTAGTGTAACTTAACCTCTTTGTAATGGCATTGTTGCCTGTCAATTATACATTTCATATATTATTTTTCTTTTGTGGATGTAAATTAACTGCTTTTGTTAATAACAGGAGGAAAAATTTGTGGGGTTAAATGAGTCCGATTGTGGGCAGTGTTTTACAAGCTTGCAACACAACGAAAATTCTCATAAAGCTAATGACAATGAGATGAAACCTAAACACCATCAGACACCAAAGCGCTCTGCTTCTCATTCCAATGGAAACGTAAAAATCTTCTATCCTTTTTTTTTTTATCATTTGTGTGGGATTGTCTCCTTGCAGAATGTTTACGCGCTATAAAACTGCAGCTTTGCAGAAAATGCTATCCCTATATAGTGGCTAAAGGAAATTGATATTGACGGCTGAGTTTTATTTGGCCTATTTCAATATGGACAGTAAAATTTGATCCTGGTCCTTGTATCTTCTACAGCTGGCCTCAATGGAGATATCAGAGTCGTAACTCTTTTCTTAAGTTTTAAACCATACATCAGAATAGTTTGTGCTTAAGTTTCACCATTGCGTGTTTTTCGCCTGTCCACGAGCATTAAAGGGAGGCAAGGTGCAATTAGAGATATAGGAAATTTCATGCAGCAACTCATTTGACACATATGAATCATTAATAGTAATATGTAGGATTGACTCTCACCTTCAAATTATTTACTTCGAGATGCAGTCTTTTTCACTTTGATGAGTTCTAAATTATTTGTTTCTTGTTTTCATTTATTATTGGGATACAAGCTTACTGATAATGCATACAGATAGAAGAAATTATTTTGTGGAAGCATTGTCAATTATGAGGGTTTGAACCTATCTGGGCCATTTGCCCCGGATATTTATCCTTTTTTTTTCTTTCAAGACTTTTGAGATGTAAAATGTTGTCCTTGCAAATATCGTTGAGGTGGTTTCATTTCATATTTTTTCATGTTTAGCTTAATATTCGAGAGATTCTTGTTCAACTATAATGAGTAATTGAGTATATCTAATTTCTGTCAGGAATACCGTCAGATGCTGCAGAGTCTGTGTACATGTGTTTCAGACTCTCTATTCTTCTAAACATCTGTTTCTAGTTTGCTAGGTGTATTCATTTGCTTTCTTCATTTTGCCCATTTCTATATATCCACAAAGACCATAAATATACGAGACCATCCTCCTTCTCTTTGTTCACCCTGAAGAAACAAAATTTTAGCTCTGGTAAATTGTTGAGCTTGTTCCATTTCATCTGTTATAACATTTTGCTTAGCATTCTAGGGACTCTTGTTCAACTTTACTAGGATATCCAACTACCTTCCATAATTCTATCAGATGCTATGAAGTCTGTATGAGAAAGTTTTTCATAGACTCGATACTTTTTCTACACTGTTTCTAGTTCTCTACATGTATTCATTTGCTTCTGTCCAATTATTTTTGTGTCTTCTTTTGTTTCTTGGTTGAACCTTTTTTTCTGTTTCAGATCTTATCACCACCTGATTGGTTGGATCCATCATTTCAGTTGCATGTACCCTTAGTTGATGTGGATAAGGTATTGCTTATTAACTTTACTGGCTGAAAAATAGCCTTATCCCACAAGTTTTTTCTTTTGCATTTGTAGACAATCAATACCATGTAAACCACTCTATGAACTTGCTCTTTCCCATTTTTTAATTTCTACATATAAACAACTGAATTCCCTCTAGAACTTCCATATCAGACATGGAAATCAGCTTGTTGGTATTTAAGCAATAACAAGAATTCTCAAAAGGTCACCAAAATCCTTTGTCATGACGTGTGAATTTCTTATTAGAAGTGATTGTGATGCATTTTTCTGGGAACTCAGTAACTGTGCTATCTACTTCCAATCACCCTCATGCACCTAAACCTTAAGTGTCTCTTCCCACCTCCTCTAAGCAAATATGTCTGACAAAATATGCTTGATTAACTGGTAGTGGTAATAAACACATATTAATGGTGATATCCATTTTAATTCTGTTGTCAGGTCCGCTGCATTATCCGGAATATTGTTAGAGATTGGGCAGCTGAGGTTTTAATCACGATTTTTTGTTTTAAAACTTGTGTACAAATTTCTCAGTTTGAAGATCACAAATTTTTGTTTTCCATTGGTGCAGGGGCAGATGGAACGCGAACAATGCTACAAGCCTATTCTTGAAGAACTTGAAATTCAATTCCCTTATCGGCGGAAGGAAAGGTACCGAATTTCTGTTACCATCTATATTTTTTCAGAACATTTTTTTCATGGATTGGGAATGTTTATCTTTTCATCTGTGAACTTCTGTCTTGTTCTTGTAAATATTCTTCAGACTCATGATACATATATCTTTTGACTAGTCCTCCTGCCTGTTTAGTTCCTGGTGCTGGACTTGGTAGACTGGCTTTGGAAATTTCAATTCTTGGTATGTCTTCATCAAATTGTTGTAAATTCTTCATAAGATATCTTTACAGGTTCCAACGTTTGCTTCTAAAATGTCCCAGGTTTTATAAGCCAGGGAAACGAATTCTCATACTACATGATGATTTGTTCGAGTTTTATTCTTAACCGGTAGGCATCTCAGTTCTGTACCCTTAATTGACAAAAAAATAATGTATAATTATATTCTTATGTTTAGAAAATCTGTTTGTTTAGGGCTGAGACTTCCGATGAGTGGACAATATATCCTTGGATCCATAGCAATTGCAATTCACTTTCAGACAGTGATCAGCTTCGTCCGGTTTCAATTCCTGATATTCATCCAGCTAGGTACTTATTCTACCCTAAATCGGTTGTTCTTAAGGTTATCTTTCGTTGGATAATCAACATTTTGATTATATCCCCTTGTTTATTTGGAAGGATAGTGAAGAAGCCTCATTGTCGCTTTTCCTTTGATATTTGTATGTTAAATAATTCAGAATTATTTCCTTGGAATCAGTGCAGGGATTACCGAAGGCTTTTCTATGTGTGGTGGAGACTTTGTAGAAGTCTATAGTGATCCAACCCAAGTTGGTAGGTTTGCTATAATGGCTTTTGTCCTTTTTGTTATTTTGTTCTTAATTTGTGCATAACTAGAAGCATTGGGCATCTGCGAGAAAATGTAGACTCGGTATACTAAATGGCGTAATCAACATACATTGATAGGTACCATATCATTATCTTATTATGTTGGTTCGGATCTCCCTAGCATCCCAACAGAGCTATCTCAGTTGTTACTTTTGGTACTTTACTTGGGTTACTTTGGACTGTGAGAGTAACACACTCAATATCTTATCCTTAAACCAGTGCAATTGTTTTTGATAACCTAAAAAATTTTAAGGCTACTTTACGAATAAAGATGAGTGAGATGTATATTATTTGTTTGTTGATTGCATGCTCGCTCTTCCTGTTCTTTTCTTTTCCTTTTATTGTTTTGTCATTTGGGAGGAAAATAAAGGGGATGTGTAGAATAACAATCAGAAATTTGATGTCAATGTCTTGGGAGGAGATTGTTCGTTTGTATTGTTATTATATATTGTACAATAATAGCCTTTTAAATAACTGTTGTAGGAGCTTGGGACGCGGTTGTGACATGTTTCTTCATAGATACGGCTCATAACATCGTAGAATACATTGAAGTTATCTCGAGAATCCTCAAAGATGGGGGAGTAAGATCTATAAATCGCCATCCTGTTGCTATTTTTCTTCAATTAAGTGGATGCTGAATATTTTTTTGTTTATAGGTCTGGATAAATTTGGGGCCTCTTCTTTACCACTTTGCAGAAGCGTATGGTCAAGATGATGTAAGATAATAATTCTTATAGCCTATACTTCTTTTGCGGGTTATGTTAAGGGCAGGGCTAATATTTGCTTATTGCGAGGATGCTTACGCTTTTATTATAAATATGAAAAGAATGCATCTTTTACAAAAGAAAATCTCTTAATTAAGTAGTCCATATACACTTGCCAACAAGACAAGCTTTTTGCTTTATTCCTTGTAGGATTTGTCAATTGAGTTAAGCCTAGAAGATGTAAAGAGGGTTGCTTTTCATTACGGATTTGAATTGGAGGTATGTTGCCTTCGCATTGCTGTGGTTTTAGTCTTGGTTACTTACAGCATTATAACTATGTGATATTCGGATCACCAGAAAGAGAAGACCATCGAGACCACATACACTACAAATTGCCGGTCGATGATGCAAGTAAGTTCATCCCACCATGCATGGGTACTATTTCCTGTTTCACTTTCTTTCTAGTGTTTGTAATCATTTAACGAAAGGGTGAGCTCACGTGCTTCTACACTTAATGATTGGTGCCGAATGGATGTTCACGAATGAGCCTATCTTTCAGGCTTTCTCACTCTTGACGATTATAAAGAAAGGATTCTGTGTTAGTTCAGTTGTGAGAGTATTTAAATAACTTGTGTTTAGTCCCTTCACCTAAAATATGTTTCAAGTCTCACCATGCTTAGTAATACACGTATGCTTTAAACATGTAGTTGTGGGGGGATATTATGGATTAATTTGCTCATCCAAGGGAATAGTTAGTGAGTTATATTGCTCGTGGAATCTGCATGTCATTAGGAAACTTATAATAGAACACAGCTATTTCCATACATTGGCCAATATCCGAGAGAGAGATATTCTCCGTAATGTATGCAGATCACAATTCCGTTTTTCCCTCCACTAAAACACACTTGTAAAGCAATCTAATGTTACTTTTCCATTTGTGAATTGGAATGAATGGTATTTGAGAAAAATTTTAATTATGGATTAACATATCGCCCGCTCGTTGCACAGGTTGTATGAAGAATGTTTAATTTTTAAATTATCAGTTCTAATTTTTCGTAATATTTTTTTTTCTTTCACTTTTTTTGTTTTATATTTGTCTTAATTAGTTTATAATATAGTAACATTTTTAGGAGTATGGGCAAAGAAGTTTAATGAGATATTTCAAATGCATGAGAGAAATAAGTTTAATTTTTTTTACGAATACGTCACGAAGAAGTTTAATTGTTTTTAGTTTATTTTTTTCTAATTCGGTTTATATATAATTATACTTAAAGAGGAATTCTATAATTGTAACATTTCCCTTGTGATTAACATAGAGCGAAAATATGGGACAACTTTTGTATACTTTCTCTACATTAATAAATTTTCATCTTTTTTTTTTTTAATTATAAATTTCGTCTTTTTATTCCCATGCATAGGATTGGTTTTAGTATATGTTTTATAATTATATGTTTTATATTCTTACAATAAAATTATGTTTAATATTTCCATAAAAAATAACATATATATTTTTAATAAATATTATTTCTAAGAAGTTTACTTTTGGTGGAATTCTATTATGGTTAGTTTTTAATTTAGAACCCCTAAATTTGTGGGACGATAAAAATGAAATACTATGCAAATCCACATCGCGACAAAAACAAAAGTAGCAGAAGAGAACTTTAATACTAACTAGACATATATTATCAATATGAAACATAAAAGGCTCTCCCTTTTTGTTACCAATCAGAAGGAAAAGTTCAAATTATAAATCAATACGAGGGTTTTTCCCCGTCTCTTTAGTTTATAACATCTTAGTTACTTATGCACTGACAATTTTCCTGTGTCAACTTCAAATCCTGCAGTTACTAAATTTATGTTAGGCGTAGTTATAAATTTGTGCTTATCGACTTCAAATTTTCCGAGTCATGTGCTAATCCTTGCTTTTGTCATGCTGTTATTGCAGAACCGATATAACGCAGCATTTTGGACAATGAGGAAGAAAACAGTGGCGGCAAATGATATTGCACCGCATTTCGGACTACGAGGTAGGCAACTGTTGCAACAAACGATAGCACTCCGCGCTTTGGACGAAGAGAAAAAATAGTAGCAGCAAAAAAGTCAGCTTGCAGTTTTGCTGCTTATTTATTTTGGGATGGATTATAGGGTTTTTGCGTAAATGATTATTGTTTCACACCTTCAACATCTGTACTTTTTTATTACGTGGAAAAGGATGCAGGTCAAAGTTTTGCTTTTTTCTTTTCCCTTTTTCTTGGATTACTGTTGTTTGACGTGGTACATTTGAAATAATTAATCTCATTGTGTTGGACCCGATAGGTCGGCCTGTAATCTCTGTAAAAATCATTCGGTTAGAGCATTTACACCAGAATATTTAAATTAATTATCTATTTTACAGCATGAAATCCATTATTTCTATTTTATAGATTATCTATTCTACTGTTCTCTACAGCAGGTTATCTAAAATATAGTTATCTAAAAT
>MKEJ01015570.1:0-17343 GCA_001753735.1 Embelia ribes
ATTCTGGACTTAAACAGTTATAGGTGCTACACCATTACCACTGCGTCAAGGCAATGATTGTGTTAGTTTTGCTTAGCCTTTTTTTCATCTAATCTATTATTTCTTTAAATATATATAACAGTTAAAAATATATATATTTCTTTTTTCTTCGCCCAAAACAAGGGATCAATTAACCCCTCTCCCCCTTCTTACCATAGTGTAGATCTGCCCTTGCAGGAAAAGATCCAAAATTGAATGAATTATCGTTATTTAATTGTGATTAAAGAATGCTCAAATTGGCAGAGATTAATTTTTGGGTATAAGTTTGAGAGAAAATGAGAGAGAGAGAGAGAGAGAGAGAGAGAATGATCCAGCACAACTTATTTACACCATCTTTTTGCGGGTGATTTGACAATTGTACTTCAATGATGACCACTGACTGGATACTTTCACATCACCCGGTATAGGTATCCAATAGCTTTAACCCGGTGGGACTAGCATTATGCTTTTCGGAAATGAAACCATATTGGGTTGATATGGTTATTAATCATATAAATAAGAAAATGAGTTTGTACTTGAACACATAAAAATCAAATACATAACTACAATGAAGTATTATGATGATTAGGAAACTTGGCGGTCAATTCCATACTTATCAGGAACACTTGTTCCTGTATCAAGGCAAAACGTTAAAATTTTTTGAAGAAAAATAAGTAGAAAAAGCTTCGGAAATGCATAAGAAACATATCGAAAATGCTTAGAAAATGTTTCGAAAATTCAAATGATACACTTAGGAAACGCAGAGGAAACGATTAGGAAATATTACTGATACTAGTAGAAAACTTATAGAAAATTTGGCTAGTACATTTTTATATGAAATTAAATAAAAATCAATAAAAATATAGTGAAATATAGTAATTTTAGTACTTATATATATATATATATATCAAATTATGAATAATATGTTTATAAAAAGTATCAAATATAAGTATAAAAGTCTAGGTATAACGGTTATTTATAAGTTTGAAAAAAAAAATCACTACAATATTCAAAAATCACGTGTTTTCTCTACGTTTTCTACATATTTTACAATCGTATCCAAAAGATTTTACAATTGTTTTCCCATTTTTTCTTTATTTTTAGACTGTATTTCCCGCTTTTGTTTTCCCTGACGATTTTCCCTTCTGCTTCCGAATTCGACAACTATCAATTCTATGATGATTAGGAGACTTCACAGCCCTTTAATCTCTAGGATTCTATGATGGCCTCATAGTTGTAGGGATCTTACGATGGTCCTTTATTTTTTGGAATTTTGTGATTGTTACATAATTGTCGAGATTCTGTGGCAGTCCTTTACTCTTTGAAATTCTGTGATGGCCACATAGGTTTTTGGATTTTGTGACGGTACTTTATTTTTTGAGATTTTATGACAGTCTCAGAGTTGTCAGGATTCTGTGACAGTATTTTACTTCCTGGGATTCTGTGACGGTTTCGTAGGTGTTGGGAATTTTGTAACAATCTTGTGACTTTAGGGCCACAATTGGCTTCTGCTATTGGTTTAATATCAGGCTGCTCGAATTTATTTGTTGAGTAAAATCCTGGTTTTATTCAGTTTGTGTATTGGCTAATTTGTCAAGTGATCAACTAATGTTGAATATTTATTTGATCTTTATTTTATATGCCTAGTTTATTTATTGGAATACTTCTCATAACTAATCCCGTATGCCTTTTGCTTGTCAATTGTGCAACTAAAAAAGAAGGCTCCCTAGCGTCTAACTATTATGGCGTAACTGCATAAAATGGGACTCCATGTAGGAGTTAAAGGGGACGTATATTTTGGTAATTACTTGTATATCTGATAAGTTAGCGGAAGTAGCTTGTGTATGTATAATTAAGTTCTCGAGCTTGGTACATTTTGTTTAAATGTGTTTTGAACTATTGAGCCAGGCTTTTGATAAATCCTATTTTTATTTAAAGGGCTCATGAAGTTGTAAAACTATATTGTGAAATTCAAATCGGTATGGATGAATTATGATATGGTCCTATAGAGAGTTTAGAACATTTGTGGGTAGTTATTTTATTTACTATTATTAAACTCACATTTTCCGGATTTCCAGGAATTCGGGAGGCGTGACATGGCTACTAGTTTTTATGAATAAACTCACAACGTGGCTACGTAGTGTGTGTATATATATTCATAGTGTAGTTTAGAAAACTTAGTAAAATAATACTGGTTGAGGAGAGATTAGTTTAAGACTATCATGATGCATTATAGAGTAGTTTAAGACTATCAATATGTGGCATACACCTAGACTATGAGTAAATTGAGACTGATTAATGGATTTAGATCATTAAGAAATATCCCAGAAAATTACGTGTGGGGTCTAAGTATGGCGATATGTCGGAAGTTAAGGAAATGGGTATCTTGATGCATAATAGAGTAGGAAAATTTTGAGCATGCGCTAATACGGACGTCCAGTGTGTGAATGGAATAATAATGATTAAGTAGACGTAGAAAGCAAAAAATGGACATTATGGTACACCTTTCCAATTAGATCCCACATTTGTTTAGTTATTGACTAGTGTACATGAACGAGCCAGGTGCATGAGTAATATGTATGTTTAGTATGAAAAACAAATAATTTACTATACTAGGGAATCTATTGATTTCTTAAGGAAAGTGAAATAGTGCGTTTATCCTTTAAAGAACTTCTTTGGCGTTGCGTGCGTGCTATATTTGTATATTACTCATATGTATATGTGAACGGGAATCAGATAAATGACGGAAGGACACCATTTATTTGAATATTTATAGTGTATAATAAGTATGAGAAATTCGTATAGCAAACACTTGTGAGAAGTTAAAGTTACACTTTAAGAACATAAGAGATATGCGTACGAGTACGCGAATACATCTTCATTCAGTTACCTTAATCCAATGAGTATTTGCTCGTTTGGGGTTTTGTAATTGGCACCAAACCTCATAGTCATGATGAGTTTCTACTAATTTTTGAAATAAAATATGGATTATTGAGCACATTTGGGAGATTCGGAGATCAGACCCCCTAAGTATTTATTTTTTTTCCAGTCTCATGCGAGGTTCAGAGTGGGGAAGGGCACTCAAAATCTTTATGCATACTAGAGCATGTATGCATAAACTATCGAAGTATATGTTCTGAGAGGATATGAGATGATGAGTCGTGAGCTGCGTGTTACCCAAAACAAGTGATACTTTTCATAAAAAAAACATATGAGTAAATTGACAACGATAAATTCACGACTCTTTGAAATACCTTTGTGTAAAGAGTTTTCAGCTACGAGTATGACTTCTTTAATAATTAAACATTTTATTATAATACCTTAATTAAAAAATGTACTATTTTTACTCAAAGAATGTCCTAACCGTCTGCTATATTTCTATGCTTTGAAACTAGCAGATCTCGAGACGGGTACCATCATCAAACAATTGAAGTCAAGGTCCGGGTTGCTGGGGAAGGAAAGCGATTAAGTCGGTTAGCATACACTATTCCATGGTGAAGTCAGGCCTCGTCGGCCATGATATTAGGTAACTTAGTATTTAGCGAAATCCTCTTTTAATTAATGTTAAGACTAGACAGTTAGACCATCGCTTATATGTAAGCCGTTTCAAGTTGTGTAGTAAGTAATTTGAGGTGGTTGAGATGAGGTGCACGTACCGGGTCGTACGGGGCCCGAGGCATGACACTACCTCTCTCACTGTACCGCACTCAATTACAATTAGAGATAAAGATATATTTATAATAGGTTTGCAATAGTAAATAAATGATGATTGATCTGTTGAATATAAACCTGTAAAAATTTGATTTCTTTCCTTGTTTTTACTGATCTAAAATCTTCGAACACAGTACTTTGTTATAACCTCCGACTAGTTGGACTTAGAACTGTCTTGGTCTAACTAAGGGGGCCTTCTAGCAGGTCCTAGGCACGTACATATCTACCTTAGACCAGCCGAAACTAGGTGCCTCTCCAACGAACCGAAAAGAATCCCAATCGTACCTAACACTTAGTCAAATTTCTGCTTTATAATACATTCAAGCCTCGCAATCTCATCAATCGAGTATGTAAAAATTAGCTCATATTTGTTTCTTATCTGAGGTATTTCAATTTTGCAATTTGTTTTCAGACGATTACCGTGCACAAATAATAGTTAGAAATTGATGGCCCGCTTAGCATAAGAATGATAAAAGAATGATAAAGAGAATTTGAATATAAAACTACTGGTCTGTCACTACCTCAAATGCTTCCGCCTGGAGAAAATTACTATTGTATTTATGCGTTTGAGAAGAAACCTCAAGCTTACTTTATTTCTTTGTAAATTGCCATTTCTTAAAGAATAGTTACTCTTAATTGTGGCAGATCAATTAAGATTGGTGACATTAAGCATTGATACAATTTTAATGTGATTAAATTTTAAAAAATTGTTGAAAATCCAATATATATGCATACATCGAACAACTTAACCAAAAAATTTGAGGTAGTTCTTGTTTTGGTAAAATAAGTCATTGCTAAAAAAATTATCATAAATTCATAACTAAAAATGGTAGAAAATTACTAGTAACTTGTGAATACGAAGCCGCTCAACAATGTATTTGTATAATCTCGGTGTATGTGTTTGGACAATCTCGCTATATAATCATCAATATCAAACACCTATCAAAAGCTTGTCATTTCGCCAGACTGGAAAGACTGTTCTACACAATGCCAAGTGAAAAATGAATATGATAGTAAATGAAAAACAATTGTCATTCCCACTAATTAATCCGATAATCATACATCAAAAAATCGTTCTCTTCCAGTTAGCCGAAATGGTACAACAGGCAAAAAAAGAAAAAAAAAAAACAGCCTATGGAAAACTCAAGAACAAAAATACCGCTAAAAACCACTACAAATAATACCACCTCACAACAAAACTTCTCAAGGGCTCAATTTGAGCCAATTCTTCAAAATGAAAAAAAAAAAAAATGGATGGGACACGGAAATTTCTGCTTTTACCTCCAAAAGAATTAGGAGAACAAGATTGCATTCCCAAAAAAATGGGAGTCTCTTCACTCGCTACAACTATTCGAAAACCTCAGCCGCAGCTTCTATGCTAGACTAATCACCTCAGAGTACAAAAGCAACCTTCTCGGGGAAAGTAGCCGGGGAGGGATGAGCAATCAGAGGCTCGTAATGATCGCCTCCAGCGCCACACCAACCTGTAGAATAGCAGGTCATTAAACACTGAATCTAGAAGTTAGAAATAGCAGGAGAGAACACATGTAATGGAAATAAATATAGTAATGTGGCATTATAGCGTTTCTCCTGTCATCGTTTTATGCATCCCAACGTTCCTATTTGCCAGACAACCTTCAATTTTAAGGTGGGGAAAATGAAAATTGTTACAGCAACCAAACTTCAAATGCTACTATACTCATTGAACATACCAAATCCCGTGAGATAGAATTACGTAAGAGAAAAATGGTTACTGTACATGTTTATTAGGGCATGTTATATTTACCAGTTCCCTTCATGAAGAGAAAGAGGGGAGGTCCAGTGATTTCGCTCCTTGGTTGATGTGGCAGGAAAAACACACAATCTTCTTCGTCTACCATTGCATCCAATCCATGCGCTTGCACCTAAAAATATGGAGAACCAAACACAGGTTAAAGGGGTTCAAATAAGGAACTTCGAATCACCTTTAACCATTATTTAGAGTACATAGTATTAATGATAAACTAATAATGATAGCAGCAGACAGGCTTCTTATAATTTCATTGCTACTTAACCCACATACAGGCAACTTTCATTTAATTTCAACACTACTTAACCCATGTTAATTTATGCAAACAATAATATTCGGGAACACAATTAGCACATGTGAATTTCAGACAGCCAAAAGTACAGAAACTTGTCTACCTAGATGATCACAAAAAGAGAAACTCAGTAATTCAAAATCTCACTTTCCAGAAACAAACAAACTGTTAGAAGTTTGAAGTTTGTACCAAGAGGTTATGAGATTCACACAACAGTGTTACCCATACGATGATTTTTTCCCGGAAAAATGAGACAGATGAATGTCTCTCAACATACGTAATGGTAATACAGCTAATTTAACACCTCTGTACCAAAGTTTACAACACTTGAGAATTAGATAACAATTGACAGGTGTGCCACTGACTTTCATAAGATGTCGGCGAAAGCTTTCGCTACTGAGCCATTTAATGGCCATTAGTACAGGAACTTAAAGTTGGATCAGTATAGTTTGTTCTCAAATTGACAAGATTCAGAAATTTAAAAGAATTGAACTTTTGAAAAACAAAAGCATATTCATGCCATATTTCTGTACTGGGTTTGCCAATTACTCAAGTAAAGACTAATGTTTCTCATAAACCAGTCATTTGGATAGGAAAGGGAACAATATGTATTCTTCTTACTACATATATCTCTCGTTTGAACTCAGTTGCAAGACACTCTATCGCAATATCATCTCCAAATGCAGCCGCACGACCTTCTCGATTCTCATCTACAGTGAGTAAACCTTCCTCGGTATATTGCAGAGTGATGATATCATATTCATCATCAGGAGAACCAGATATTGACATGTACTTCGCCCAGCTGGGGCCATCTTCCACAGCTATACATCTTTCTTTGTAAATAGACTCTGCAGCAGATTCCCTTCAATCAAGCAAAATAATAAGTTTATATATCCCAAGACAAGCTGACACAAAACCCTAGTTATGAATCATGACAAACTGGTTACATGCTCTTTCTGACATTAAATTGGCCCTCAATCTCCTTTTAGCGCATCACTGTTGAATTTTAGAAATCAAACTCTGTTTTTTCACACCATTGCCATGTGATAGGATCAGAGCCCAATGTAAATATATATATGTATATATATACCTTGGGCTCTATATGTCCATGTAAACTCAAGCTCCGGGTTTCAATTTTGTTAATCTTCGTGGATTTGTCGAAATAGACACCATTATTTCTAACTTAACCAAATTAGTTCTGAGGATACCCTAGACATGTAAAGAAGATAAATAGAAAAATGAAAATGTCCTTCCTGATTTGCAAGATTTAAAACAACTGTCTTGAAGAAAAAATTGTTCCAATAAAGCACCATCCAGCTACTTCCCAGCTAAAAATAACATCCTAAGAGGATGAAGGAGAATAATTTTCAAAGATTGACAGAATTTCTAGTGTTTCAAACATCATTTAACTATGTAAAGCTCAAGTCCTTTGTTCTTTTTGCATCTCCTCGTCTCCTTTGTTCTTTTTGCTTCTCCTCGTCTCCCTTTACCCTCGTCCACAAAATCCGCAGTTTCAATACTAAGTTCCTCATAAATTTCTCCAATTAACTGAATAGATTTAAAAAATGAAAAATTTCCTTGTTCTCCTCATATTGTACTTAAAAATACTCAGCAAAAAATTTCAATTCATTAGTTCAATTACACGTCTATATTTCCCACTACGCATGACTAACTTGCAAAATTTTCCTTTTAACCAAGACAGATACAAAATTGTAAAGGAAAAAAAGTTCAATTACAATTTGCGCACACAAAGTTTTTCAATATTCAAAATACCCCCCCTAAGGTATCTAAATTACACTTCCCCCAAAGTCACAAAACGTGTTTGACTCAATTGTGGAAAGACCACATAACCCCTTTATTTTCTTGCCTTATTTTATTCATTTTGAAGCTAATAATTTTGGGATATTTTATAAAAAATATTTTATTATTATTATTATAAATAAATGTGCGATCTTTTTGAAAGAAAATAAGAACTAGAGAATGGGTGTTAGTTAGTAGTACTTTCGTAGTTTGAAGATCGCCATCTATGGCATATAAGATGAATCACTTTGACTGCAAACTTTGGGCATAAAGTGCAATGAGCATATAAATCTCATGGGAATATAGTGTAATTTTAGAAACCATAGGGATATTCTTAAATTTTAAGCAACCTCATGGGGCCGAAGAGTAATTTACCAAACACACAAACAACCAATCAAGGTCCCAAAATGAACAAATTGGATCCTTTACAAGTGTTTTATTTTTTTTCAAGTTCAACATGCTTTCTCTTTTCATAAATTGATTGATTGACATAATCAAAGATCAAACACCAAGAAATTATTTTAACTACAATTTATATGTCAAATGGGCATTTATTATTCCCCAAATTCCCTTTTCTACAAATCTTTGTAATTGATGAGGGAAAAAACTCATAAAATCAATCTAGATCTTGAAAAACACAAACAGATTTCCAGAATAACCAAAGGACACAGATTCAAAACACAACTATGTAAACAGTGAATTGGGGCTCTTACAATTTGCTTTTGATAGATAGATAGATAGATGGATAGATATTAATCCAGATCAAACACCAAGAAATCCATTTAAGTACAATTCAGATCATCATGTGGGAAGTTAATATCCCCTCAATTGCCATTTTCTGCAAATTCTTCAAATTATTATTCAAGAAAAAGACACAATCAATCCAGATCTTGAAAAACAAAAACCCACTCAACAACAAAAAATGATCATATAATCACATCTGTTCAAATTATTAATCCACAAAAAACAAAACATATTCAATCAATCTCTCATTTCACAAGTACCTTTTGCAGCAGATTTTTCTGATTTACCAAAACCCACCAAGAAAACAAACTTAGTAAATCAAGATCTACAAAAAACAGATACAGATCTAGAAAAAAAACCAAGATCTGTACCTGAGCATACCGATTCCAACGAGCTCGTCAATTGCTGAATCGAGTCCGACCCGATCTCCCTTCCTGACCAACATCTTCACCTCCTGCACCACGTGTACACCCCACCCACTCCTCACCTCCGGCGTATACATATTCCTAATCGCCGATTCAATCACCTCTCTCTCTCTCTCACTCACACCCCGAAAATCCAGTTCAAACCTCCTCACCGCCCGCCGCCGGAGATCCGGCGCCGGCACAGCCAGCCCCCTCGACGCCGCCGTGAATAGGCAGTTCCCGTCTGCCGCCACATCACCGCCGTGGCTGAGCCGGAACACCGCCGACCGGGTCGGATCGGCCGGGTTCTTCCACAAAACCCCCTTTGTGTGTAGCTTTCTGAGGGAGGTTTTCTGCTGGGGCTCTAATCCTGCCACGTCATCCCACGCCGCCGCCGCCGCTGGATCTAGAGACAGATCGACAGCGGTGACCGTTGTGGGGTCTCTCCAGGGGAGGCACGGCGATGACGTGGCGGTCGAATCGTAAATTAATTTCCCCATTCCCCCTAATTAATTTTCAATTAGTTTTGTTTCCGGTGAGAAAATTTGGTTTTTTTTTGAGTTTTCTCTGAAAGGAGGGGGGGAGGGGAGAGAGAGAGAGAGAGAGATTAGGGTTAACGGATAGGATGACGGGAGAGAGAGAGAGATTAGGGTGTACACGTGGCAGAACAACTTATATTTATGGGTTCCAGTTGTTTGTGACCGTGGGGGTTTGGTGCTAATGTGTGCTGGGGGAACATGGAGTGGTACACGTGGCGATGTGTGATTAGTGGGTGCTTGTAACGTTCTGATGGGGGGGTGTATTTATCGAGAGGACTTTTACGCTGACCAGTTTTGTGGCGGGACGGGCTCAGAGGTGGTTGATGACTGCACTTCTGTACCTGTAAAATAGAGATATAACTTCTTTTTTTTTTTTTTTTGTTTACAAATATATAAATTTCGCTGTCTTGAAAATATTAATTAATAAGGAAAAAAAAATCCATTCACGTAAAATTGGTAAAACAATCATGAAATTTAAAGCATGAAAGGCATTCTCATTTAGGGCTGCTAAATTGATCCGATTCGGCCCGGTACGGCCCATTTGTTTTGGTCATTTGTTTTGGTCTAGATAGGATCTCCTGGATCTACAATAATCTTCGGGTCATGTTCAGACTTATAATCTATACCCATACCTTACCTGAAGTATAGTTACTGGATCTTTAGGTTCGGGTCTTGATTCGGGTCTGACCTTTTTTTTATATTTATAAATTTTCAGCAGGCTACGGGTCTGGACTTCGGCCCTATCCCTCGGGTACGGGCCAGGGTCGGGTGAAAGGAAATGTAATGGGACTCAGGCCTTATCCTAAGTAGTTTGGGTAGGGTACAAGCCTTGACCCAACGGGCTTAGGCTGGGTATGGAACCGATTGGTATGGATAGGGTATTGGGTCGCGGGCACACTCCTATTCTCATCTATGTTTCTATCCCTTGACCGTATATCTAAATTTAGGATTTGAGGTATAAAAATATTGCCACCAGTTTATGTATTACTGTTCGTTGTCTCTAAAACATAAAATTTAAATATAGGATTTCCCTTGAACAAGGGGGAAAACTATTTCCCTTCAACACCGCAAATATAATTGTTTAATAATAAATAAATCATTTCTTCCCTTTTCATCACTATCACTAGGTTTTTCATCAATTTACTTGTCACACCTGCAATTGATTATAGCAGCGGGTGTCAATTATCATCCATCACTGCTAACCCTCATCTGTCACCTTCAAGTACCACCAACAATCAAGTTAATTTATTATTCAAAGAGAGGTGGAAAGGGAGATATTGCAAAGGCACGTAGTTAAATTGTTATTATGCTCGAAAAGGTTGGTGATATATGAAAGAGAGTGAGGGAACTGATTATACAAGGGATATGCATGCGTGACTTCATAGAGAGGGGGAGGAAGAAGAGAGATCATAAACTATTTTACTATTATTGAGATTTTACACAAGAGAACTGATAAGAAAAATATGTATAATTGATAACTCAATACACTTCAGTCTTTCTACTTTATAGTTTTAGAAGTTTAGATTTAAGGAAGTTGGTGGGAATGCCCTAAACATGACTGATAATCATTAAACTTGGAAATGTAAAACCAAAAATCAGCATTTTAAATATAGTCATGTTAGCATTAGTGACTCTGATGGGAGATATTTATTTGGTTCGGTTAAATTAGTCATTAAATAGATAGAGAGACTCATTTGAAGACTCTATTGGGAATGTTCTTAGATTCCGCTTTTGTGGTCTAAAATTAAGCCTCGCGATTACACCATTTATAATAGTGTTAGACACTTTTATATCCCATTCTTTACACTTGACAAAGATTTATTCATTTTTCATCAAATTTATTATCCTACCTTCTAATTGAGACGATTTTTTTAATAAACATTACAAAAGAGTGTGATTGACCATTAATGTTTTTTTCTGAATTGTAAGGCAGCCGAGGTACTCGTCTAAGACCCCTATGCTAGTAAGGTCCCCGAAAAATATATTAATTGTGATATGTGAGGAATATTATTATTTTCAATACCACAATATGGTATCTATAGCCTTCTAGAGAAAGGTCTTTTCTTTTTCCAAAATCTTAATTCTCTAATAACCTATCGCCGCCCAACACTATGTCGCAAGACACGTCAGATCCGCCGCCCATGCCAACTATATCAACGATGGGGTTGCCATTATAGGCGACTCATCCTCCTCTATTGTCTCGTCCATCATCAAGTTGCACCATATCATCACCCTTAAACTCACAAAGGATAATTATATCCTTTAGAAAACCCAGTTTGTCGCGTCTCGATTCCGTTAACCTGGGGACACGAGCTTATTAAAAAAAAAAAGAAACAAAAAATAATATATTTTTGAAGAAAGAAAAATAAAATGGGAATATGCTTCTACTTGGTTTCCTTCTACTCCACATTATACGATATACATTTATCCTTCAACTAGAGTGCGCTAGAAAATATAATTAGCCTGCATATGACTTTTATATCAATTTATAAGTAAATGTCAAGTTTACAATATCATAGGCGAAATGCTTCAAATAAGTAATAAGAACAACCTCCAAGTCTATATAAAGTATGTTACCCTTTATTTTAGCCTAAATAACCTCAAGGGCTACAATAAGGGGTAGTACAAAATGACATCATACATCTACATCTTCAACTTCAAATAAAAATACAACTTCAAGTTATACAACTTCATAAACTTCAACTACATTACTACTAGGCCAAATAAATACAACATGAATGTGGCCACTACCAAAATAAGATACAATATCATATCTCAATAATATGTACATCCATTATAGGGCATCTCAATGATACCTCTGGCTATCCTCCATACCTACAATATCATTATTGTACAATAGAGAAAAAAGAGAAAAAAAAATACATGATTTAGTCTGCGCAATAATACAATACATGTGATGTTATGCGGTGCCAAATGTATAAATATGTCACATGTATGTATGAATGCAATGCAACTTCAATGCATTGCTTATGACTTCAATTACAACCTCGACTTCTAGACTTTACTTCAAAATAAAATAAATTAGGACTAGTGTCTACATGTCGTTGCTTCAATAATAGGTTCCTTCATGAACCCTCTGCAAACCACTCCTTTCGTGGGATGTTTACGGGAACATGGCTATGAGGTTCCTTCATGAACTCTCCGCAAATCATTCCTTTCGTGGAATATTTACAAGAAATAGTTGCCGACTTTTATATCATATCTTCAAGAATATGTACATCCATCATAGGGCATCTCATTGATACCTCTGGCTATCCTCCGCACCTACAATATTATTATTGTACAATAGAGGAAAAAGAGAAAAAAAATACACGAGTTAGTCTGCGTAATAATACAATATATGTGATATTACGCAGTGCCAAATGTATAAATATACCACATGTATGTATGAATGCAATATAACTTCAATGCATTGCTTATGACTTCAATTACAACTTCGATTTCTATACTTTACTTCATAGTAAAATAAATTGGGACTAGTGTCTACACTTCGTTTCTTCAATAATAGGTTCCTTCATGAGCCCTCTGCAAACCACTCCTTTCGTAGGATGTTTACGGGAACATGGCCATGAGGTTCATTCATGAACCCTCCGCAAATCATTCCCTTCATGGAATATTTACAAGAAATAGTTGTCGACTTTTACGGCAGGGCGCCAAGCCCTCCATTTGCTTTCTTCAATTACTTCGTAAATTCTTTTGACACTTGTCCTGAAAAGAAATGAAAAACGACTCAAATTCCATAAATGCAATATGACTTCAAATTTTAACTTCGCTTCATAAACTTGTTTAAAACTTCATAAAACTTCGTATACTTCATAACTTCGGAAACTCTATTTAAACTTCATATTTTTCGTTACTTCATAAAGTTAGTGAAGTTTCGTCCCCACTAATCAAAATTGAAGCTCACTTCTTCGTAAATACTTCATTTTTCTTCATTTTTACGTCTTCAAAAATTTTATTTATCAAACTTCGGATACGTCAAATAATCAAATTCAACTTCATGCATGACAAAATATCGGATGCTTCGAATCATGTATATGCCACTTCGATGAATAAAATGCCAACTCATATGACAAATAATTCATGTAACTTCAAACTTCACTTCATATTTCATATAATAAACTTTAAGCTACAAATCGTACGTCTCGAATTTTACTTTGAAATTCATATATTTACTTCAAGCTACTAATTCGTTCGTTTCTGTTTACTTCGTACCATACTTCATATACTACATACCATACTTTAGATACTACATACTATACTACATATTATATCTCATATACTTCATACAACTACCATTCATCTTCAAGTAACTTTATACAATTATAATTCAACATTATACAACTCCGATTAACTTCGTACACTTCAAATAACTTCATACGACTTCAAATATCTTCATACAACTTCAAATAACTAACTTCATAAATTTACACATAAGGTACATACACAGACTCACACATTTATAATTATTCGACAGACTACTTGTACTTACGACAACTTTAAATTACGTCTAAGAGGTTATTTTTAAAAAGCCCCAATTTGCCCTTCTTCTTCCTCCTTCGATTTGATCTACCAAACATGTCCGAATTACCTCAAATCTATACATAAATATGATCTACTTATCATAAAGATGAAGATAACCAACTTTAATTTCATGTGCCAACGAGGCATGGAAATCTTGGTATTGTGAACGAATAAGAGAGAGTTTGTTGCTTACCTCAAAATGAATGTTATGTCACGAGGAGCAAGAATCTTCCCTTGGATTTGAGATTTGGCTTCGGGAATAGATCAAACGATCCCCTATTCTTCTAGGGTTTTATAGCTTCACCCCTCTCTCTCTCTTCTATTTTTGTGCTGGGTAAAATAACCCTCCTTCACTGTTTAAAGTCTATTTTTAAAGCTTTTGTTCTATCCCAACCATGCCATTCGAATGGCATAATCCTACCATTCAAAGAGCTCTTCCATTCGAATGGCTCTAGGCACCATTCGAACGGTGTTTTAGGACTGTTAAAGCTCAGTCTGAAACTGAAGAAAATACTCTAATTGACTCCAAACTTTACCCTTCGACTTCAAACTTCATTCCACTCATACTAGGCACTTAAAATACACATCCTAGAGTCTTCATAAAATAATTCCACATTTGTGTAACTTCTCATAAGGTCTCAGCACCACGTTTTACTTTAATATCTGTACTAAACTTTAATTTCATTATACATTCTAAACTAACATAACATTCTTCATGCTTCGATACTTCTAAAATCATATAATAACCTCATATACTTCCTTAAGAAAATCTTCTAAGCCTCATAACTAGTCCATACACTACATACTTCGTTATTCAATACTTAATGCACTTCATGCTTCATTAATATAATAATAATATTATATACTTCTATAATTTTATTATAAATTAAAAAAAAATTTATCCGGAATTTCCAGACATTACAAAAGAACAATTTTTTTCTATTCGACAAGAATTAGGAATGCACATGTATTAAAATGGTAAAATTTAACTTTGTTGTGCTTAATTATTACTGCTAGTTGTTAGCCTACGGTACAACTGTCTATACAGCCTACTGCACAGCCTATTGTACAACCCACTATTACTATAGTGTTTTACACCTGTAAATAGGATACTCTCCGAACTCATTCCACTCATCCAGACCTACAACAATTCATATCCTCTATTAGTTCTTACAACTTATCCATAATTCTTATTATGGCTAGCCCATACATTTCTGGTAACTTTAGTCTATTCAACTCTCCAATCAACACCCCAACCCCCTCTTTTAATTTTTCCAAAATAGAACACCTCAAGAGTTGGTTTCCAATTAGTCCGCCATCAAGTCCAAGCCAAGTAGGACCCGTTAATCCTCATTAAAAAAATAGATCCAAAGTTGATTCCAGAATGAGGGGTAATGAAGAAGAAAGGGAAGTAGGTAACACCAGTGGCCAAGCTAAACAAAACCATGATTTTGACCATGATAATTTTATTTCCTTTCATAATATTCTACGTTACTTAGATTCTTATCAATTTTATGAAATTATATCTGAAACCTGGGTAAATTATAGAGTGTTCAAAAAATTTCAAAATTATTTAGTTTGGTTAAATTTTTTTAAAGACCAAGGGTGGGAAGATTTTTTAATAGTAAAAAAATATATATATCTACCCTGGTCTTGTACACTGTTTTTATGAAAATTTGTTTTTTACAAACTCCGGAAAAAAAATTTAGGTTTTAAATCTCGTGTTAAAGGGGTTGCATTAAAATATAACACGAGAGAAATTGCTCAAATTTTTTGTTTTAAAGATCACACGGATAATGGCTTATTACTCAGGGAGGGAGGCTCATAGGAACACGCAATTGACACCTCACATGATGATGTAGGCCACAATATTTTTCAACCATTCACTCATACTACTGGTTGCCAATTTCTTATCGCAAATTTTTTAAGATTTCAATAAAAAAATTTGCAAACCCTAATTGTAAAAAGCATTAGACCTCAAAATGGTGGTGTGAATTATGTTTCTAACTTAACCTTTCTCTTTGAACTAAAATATAATTTTCCTATAGATTCCTCATCCATGTTTCTTAGTTACATAGAACGTGGCAAACTATCTTGCACAATAGCGCTTACCTACTTATTAGTACCGACAAGCAATTTCTATTCAACATTTTTATTACATTTTTATTACATGTGCAATCAATCTCTCGAAAAATTCTATTCAACATTCACGTTCTAAAGCAATCACTTTTTACGATATCATGTTTAAAATGGCAATGTTGTTTTAAAGTTTATTAGTACCGACAAGCAATTGGTGAATATTTTTATAAAATCATTGAATGAGGAACAATTTGTTTTTATCTGAAAAAATTGGGTGGGCGTGTGTGTTAAAATATCATAATACAAAATTTCTATGAGTTTTGTGTGATTTTTGCACATTTTTATTATTTTTCTATCTGCCTGATAACATATCCAGAGACAATGAGTCGGTGGATAGAAACGGGAATCGGATTTTGAACTAAATTAACCCTATTATGCTTCCCAAAGGCTGCCCGACGACACGCTACCGACAAACAAGCCACTAGACAGATCCAACAACATATAAATAGTTTATCTTTCTCTTCTTCTTCACTTTTTCTTATATCTATCTCTCTCTCAAAATTTCAAAGTTGTTAAAAAACCACTATATATTACGTAGTATCGTAATCTTTTCCTTGATTTAATTTTTAATATTTTATTTGCTCACACACAAATATATTCATAAATTAATCATTATCGCATTTACTTAAACTTGATGGGAGATATTTTTTAACTTGATAATTTATAAAAGAAAACTAATTTACCCCTACACTGGATTTACCATTTAGATCAACACTTAATTTTACACACTTTTAGGGTTGTTGAAGACTTTTTCTCCCATATAAAACATAGAAATTGGTCTTCTGACGCATTGTTCCTCCCCAATCACCTCATTTTTCTTTCTCTATTTACTAGGTCTCCTACCTATGCTTCTCCTGCCGCTTGCTATCTTTGACTTTGCTGTCCTCCACCACAACTCTATCGTCGTTCAATAAAATGGCAATACTGACAGAGATGATCGGAGGGTGGCAAGTAGTAGTGATAGAGGATTGGAGAATTATTACAAACAGTTGTGTGAAGAGAAAATCTGATAAGGGTTATTGCTAGACTCCAAAGCTGTAGAGGAGCGAAAGCGAAGCTTTATCATGGTAGTGGCATGGGAGGGATTCTCTAGTGGTGTAAAGGAACCTGTGAAGAGAGTAAGAGGGAGGAGGGCAGATTAATGCGTGAGTTGATCCGTGTTAATTGATAATGTTTTGTCTTCACCATTGGTCCAATTTAGATCTGATGGTACAAAAAAGTGTGTAAAAGTTTTTGTACATTATGTCACTTGAACACTCCAATAAATAAACTATTTTTCTTAACATCTAACAATTTTTATATAATTTTACTAATTATTGATTTTAAAATGATTAAAATCATGCAACATAGTCAATGGTTACT
>MKEJ01015592.1:0-12417 GCA_001753735.1 Embelia ribes
ATATGATATGAATGAGCATGTTATTCGTAAACAAATAAGACTTAAATAAAGCATACTTCAATAATGGTAAAAAGTAAAAAGTTCCAATGAATGTCAATTTAAATAACAATGCAACCCACCATGACTATGCCCATGATAATCAAAACTTGCCAACAATATGACTATACTAAAGATAATCAAGACTCGCCTTGTCTCGCCTCACCTCACCTCGCCTCGCCTCGCCATAGACTCAAGCTAAAAAGTTGGGACTAATATTTATCATTTTGTAAAACGATGCTAGGATCCATCTGCCGAACGTAATGCTAATCTTAACCTTTATTGGCTCATCTGCCAAACGTAACACCAGTCATGGTAAAATCCCTGATCAGGTTTATTGTCTTGCACGGTAAGGCTGTAGGCCTCATTGCTTCACGTTGTTTGTAAAATAATACTTCTATCCTGAAAAGAAAGGAAAAGACCATTCAATTACTAACTCTACTCATACCAATGCATATGTTTCGCCTATATATACTAATGCATAAATCTTGCCTACACATAGATATGATAATAGAGAACGTCGTAACGTGAGGAAAATTTAAATTATCAACTATGCTATTTAATTAATAATACATGCCTATATACCATAGATTCTCCATTGTATATTGAGTTTATAGTCTGTTGTACCTCACCAATGCACCGAGTAGTCACTGAAAGGCTAACGTCAATTTCCCGAAAAATCCCTTTCTTGCTTGAATTGAATTACTATAGCATGCCACTCGAATCATTTCGGTCATAGACTATAAAACATTCTACAAGAGGTAAGAAAGAAGTTTTGCTAAATTTTTCTCAATGACTACTTGACACGGAAATCCAAAAATCGAAAATGAGAATAGAGTCCAATGAAATTACCTTAACAAGTAGGCCTAGCAATTATGATAAAGAAGTGTTGAAATCTTGGAGCTAACTGAACATCAATTATAGATGAAATCGCTCCACCTTCTCCAAGCTTCAACTTCATCTTTCAATCTGAGAAATGTTCTAGAAAACGAACATGAATCATCACACACCGAGACAAGAAAATGATCCCATTGGGATAAGTAACAAGAATATATAATTTTTCGAATGAGATGAGAGGCAAGACTTACCTCACAATGTTCCCCTAGCTCTAAGGAAGCCAAAAATCCATTTTGATTTCACGTCCGATCTCTGAAGTTAGATGAAATCGCGAGCTAAAGACAAAGTTTCCTATTTACCTCCATCTCTCTTTCTCTCTTGGGTTTTTTCGAATTGGGGAAAAGTGAGAAAAGACAAGAGGTGACATATAGTCATAAAGCACTTATGCTAATGTGTCCGATACCTCTGAGTCGACTATCCGGGGATGGTTAGGGGAAAGACATCCAGTCGGACAGCCTCCGGATACAGAAGAAACACTTAGAAAATTTTCAAAGTTTTGTCCAACTAAGTTAACTCTGGCACTTCCTGTCAGATGGCATGTCCAACTACCCATGCCCGCCGGACACCTTCTGGATGGACTAGAACATGCTGTCTTTAACTAAGTGTCTACATCACCTTTATCAATTTATAAGTAGAAAAATTGATTTAACAACATATTATGTGTGATAATACAATATATTATCATAACACTAACATATTCTCTATGTTACAAACTTGCCAACATAACTATGCAATTCTCTGCCATATATTATTCACCAATAATAATATAATGATAAAATTAATAATATAATTGAAGCAAAAAATTCATTCAAGTTTCGGGGACATTACATCCTCCCCACGTTATGACATTTCGTTCCTGAAATTCACATATACTACACCAAAAAGTAAAACGTACCGGAATCGATGAAAAGTTTTGGATATTTGATTCGCATCAACTCTTCGCATTCCCACATCATTTCTTCGCTCGAACCACTTTTCCAAAATACCTTAATCAAGCGAATCGGCTTCCCCTTCAACACTTGTTCTTTCACATTGAGAACTTGAATTGGTTTGACTTTGTAGGTCACGTCTTTTTCTACATGCAAATTGTCAAAATTGATTACATGAGAGGATCCCAAATATATTTCCGCAACATAGAAACGTGGAAAATGGGATGCACACTCGATAGCTATGGCAGAAAAGCAAGTCAGTATGCTACTTCACCCATAGTTTTAAGAACCAAGAAAGGAACAACATACCTCAGTGACAATTTTCATTTCTTGCCAAATCGTATAACTCCCTTCTTTGGATATACTTTAAAGAATACATGATCGCCCACCTCAAATGGCAAAGGACGCCTTCTCATATCCACATAACTCTTATGGTGACTTTGCGCCATCTCCAACTACTGTTTAATTAATCTCACATTCTCTATAGTTTCTCTTACCAGATAGAGGCCAATCAAAGGCCCTTCTCCCACTTTTGCCCAACAGAATGGAAAACGATAGGGACACCCATACAATACTTCAAAAGGAGCCATCCCAATGCTTGAATGATAACTATATTGTACATGAGCTTTATTAAACCCACATGCTCTTCCCAACCTCCGCTAAAATCAAGGATACACACCCTAAATATGTCCTCTAAAATCTAAATCATCCTCCCAAATTGGCAATCCATTTGAGGATGAAAGGCCATATTTAATGCAAGAGTGGTCCCCAAATTACTTCTGAGACTTAACCAAAAATACGAAACAAAGCAAGAATCTCTATCTAAAATAATGGATATAGGAGCCCGGTACAACTAAATAATCTCATCTCTATACTTCCGACAAATTTTTTCAACTGAGTTGATAACACATATCGGAAGAAAATCTGCATATTTCGTCAGACAATCTACAATAACCCAAATAACATCGCACCCCACTTAGATCTCAGTAACCCTATGACAAAAACAATGGTAATTCGTTCCCACTTCCACTCGGGAACAAGTGACGGCTACAATAACCACTAGGACGCTTGTGCTCGGCTTTAACTTATTGACACGTTAAGCAACGAGACACAAAATCCTCTACATCTTTCTTCATTCCAGGGAACCAAAAATAACGAGAGATATTATGGAATATCTTGGTACCTTTCGGATGCACCTCCAACCTCGAATGATGAGATTCTCGTAAAACCTCATCTCTAATTGAAGTAGGTATATACAAATGACTTTGGAAATACAATCCGTTATCATTGGAGATGATATACCTATCAAGACCATATTGTGTACTCAATACACATTCTATTCTTTATTTATACATTGCTCCTCTACCATTCGAGTAACTAAAATTGGTTGGACTTCAACAGTAAACAACGAGGCTCGTTCATCTGCCTCCACAATCTCTAACCCAAACTCGTTAAGCACTCAAAGCATCTCCCATTAGTCCATAGCAAGGCAAGGAATAGAGAAATGAGTCTTTCAACTCAAGGCATCTGCTACCACATTAGCCTTCTCGGGATGATATTCCAAATCAAAATTATATTGCTCAAAGTACTCCATCCACCTCCTCTAATGCATATTCAAATCATGTTGTATGAAGATATATGTCAACGATTTGTGATCAGAATACACCTCGAACTTCTATCCATATAAATAGTATTGCCAACACTTTAGTGTGAATACTACTACATCGAGCTCTTAGTCATGAGTTGGATAATTTTGCTCATGCACTTTTATTTGTCGTGAAGCATACACTACCATCTTTCCAATTTGCATAAGCATGTACCCCAATCCTTCTTTTGACGCATCGTAATATACCATATAGCCCGTCCTTCGCTCTGGAATAACAAGAATTGGAACCAACATCAACAAGTCTTTAAATAGTAGAAAAGACTCCTCATATTTTGACTCCCATTCGAACTTTACCCCTTTACGAGTAAGTCTAGTCAAAGGATTCGCTAGACATGAAAATTTCATAACGAAACATCAATAGTACCCTGCTGACCGTAAGAAACTTTGAATGTCGAACACAAAGTTAGGTCGTTCCCAATTGGTAAAGGCCTTAATTTTTGTAGAATCTACCGCAACACCCTCTACTGACACCACGTGCCCGAGAAAATGGACTTTTGACAACCAGAACTCACATTTTGAAAACTTGACATAAAGCCAATGTTCCCGAAGAGTAGAAAGAACAATTCGTAAATGTTCGCGATGTGCCTCGTCAGTAGGCGAATAGATAAGAATGTCATCGATGAATACTATTACAAACTGATTGAGGTAAGGGTGGAAGATTCAGTTCATTAAATCCATGATTGTTGTTGGAGTATTTGTAAGAACGAAAGGCATCATGAGAAATTCGAAATGCCGTACCGAGTACGAAACGATGTCTTCGATATATCTTCCATTCTAACCTGCAACTGATGATATCCCGAACGTAAATCAATCTTAGAACAGAACTTTGAACCCTCAGGTTGGTCAAAGAGATCATTGATTCTTGGTAGAGGATATTTGTTCTTAATAGTCGCCCAGTTCAGCTTATAGTAGTCAATGCACATTCGCATTGATCCGCCCTTCTTTGGCACGAATAATGTCGGAGCATCCCGAGGCAAAGAACTAGGTCAAATAAAACCCTTCCACTTCAGATTATCAATCTGTAGCCACAATTCATCCATCTCCGCGGGAACCAAATGATAGGGCATTATACTGATTGGTTTGGTACCGGGAATCAAGTCAATAACAAATTCAACTTCCCTTTTGGGAGGTAATCCACTTAAATCATCGAAAAGTACATCCGAAAACTCACAAATGATAGTAATTGATTCCAATGCTGAATGTACCTCCTTCGCAATAGATAGACAAGCTTGTATAACTGAAAGACTAGTCAAAGCACACCGTGTATAAGGAAACATGTGATCACACCCTCCCTGAAAACTAACGCTGACTCCCTCTAGAGTTCTTATCACCACCCTACACCGCTTACATTCAATCACTATATAAAAGTTTGTCAACCAATCTATACCCAGAATGATGTCACAACCTAACATGCCAAAGACTATAAAGTTATATATGAATATGTGGTCTGAAATTAAAATTTCACACCCCCAACAAATACGTTCAATATGAAATGTACGATCCCCCGGAGTATCAACATAAATAGGAGACTCCATACACTCCATAGGCAGTTCTAACATAAATGCAAACCATAAAGAAATGAAGGAATGTGATGCACTCGTGTCAAACAATACGTGTGCCCAAGTAGAAAGGAATGGAAGTATACCTCTTTCAACAGATGGCTCTGTCGCATCTGGAGACTGTGTCGTAGCAAAAGTACGAGCCTAAAAATTCTAGCCCTACTGAAAACCTCCGCGAAATCCACTACTACCCTCACATGAAGATCATTCTCCCTGACAAGAAGAAATAAATGGAGGAATATACGGCCTCCTCGTAGCTACCTCAAGTGGAATAGGAGAAGAATCAGCTCCTCAAGAACTGCTCAGAATTGCAAAACCCTAAGGACAATGAACCTACATATGTCCCCTGCCACCACACCTCCTACAAACTACAGAAGGACACACAATCTGCATGTCCCCTTCCATGCCACATATCCGACAAACAGGAGGATGGGAACAATCACGAGCAAGATAATCCTGCTGGCCATATGTAAAAATACCCCAACCCCTGAATTGGTGTGCTAGAAGTAGAAGAACTTATAAGCTGAGAATGCCCACCTTGAAAATGAGAAAATAATGCATGTCAGGATCTTTTTACTACCACCACCTTCAACACTCGAACCTGAACTTCTATCAATACTACCACCTCCTCGACTACCACCACATCTACTCATAATAACTCCCAAATCCTGAACAGAATGGGAATCAAAAGGCTAACCCTAAGGAGTAGGAGGACGAACATCCATAACCTGTTGTCTCTCGAGTAAACTCGCCTTCACCTTCATTATTGCTCTTATGCAATCCTTATATGTCTTGTAGAGTCCCGAAACCACAATGCTTTTAATAGCATATCAAAGACCGTTCTTAAACATACTCACATGTAGCTCCTCTGTAGAGATGAGCTCCGGTGCATAATGAAAAAGGCTCGTAAATAGACTCTGATATTGTTGCACCGTAGAATTCTTCTGAACAAGGCTTTCGAACTCTTTCCGCTTTCTCTCCCGCAAAGTAAATGAAAAGGACTTCTTAAAAAATGAACTTTGAAAGGTGGCCCACATAATATTTCTACGGCCATGGATCTTCCACCACTCTCCCGCTTCTCTGTGTTGGAAAAACAGCACAACGGTCATCAACAAGTCATCATCCACTATGTAGAGTACATCAAATATGCACTCTACCCCTATATGCCAATGCTCTATCATAATTGGCTCCTCGTCCCTAGTGAATGTAGGTGGATGCATTCGCCTAAAATTCATTTGAGCTTTTAAGGCCCTCATCTCGGCACTCGGTATACTTCATGTTCTTGTAATTTTTGCCAATTTATGCATAACTTCTTCCATAGCCCTCATCAGTCCTGTAGCATCTACTTGAACTCCTCCAATGCCCACTTGAGTTTATGGCGGAACACGAGGTCGAGTATTAGGAACATGTTCTTCGTATCCCTCAAAGCTAGTTCACTACTTTCTTCCAAGTCGGGAATGCCCTCGGCTTCCCGAATCTCGGCTTCTAGAGCTTGAGTATATCTAGCTTCCCTCTCTTCAATACCGCGACCTGCAATACGACCACCTCGAATACCGACCCTATAGTCTCTACTACCTTGACGTCCATCGCTTTTACCTCGTCCACGTGTACTTCCTTTAACCATGCTTCACCTTACTTCATAATCAACAACAAGAAAGAAAGATATAAGTTTACTTCTCAAACAAATGTCTTTGTACTACGCAATGCCTTCGTAAAAAGAAAAGTTCCAAATTTCTATAAGTGAGACTCTTCATGTTGCAACTATGGTACACGTACTAGCAATCATTACTCATGCGATACTATAACATACGCCTTAACTTCTAACAAAGCAACTACAAGTAAATAATCATGCATACACTCTTAGCCCTTCTGACCCTCAAGCCACCGAAGTCTATTTAACTCGGTTAAGCTTTGATACCAACTTGTCACGCCCCCGAATCCCATATGACCAGGGGGTACGAACTGTGATCCCTTTTTAAAGAAAAGGAAACAAAAATATACCATTTTTAAAGAAAGAAAATAAATTAGGATTCACTTGTATAATGCTTCCTTTCACATCTCATTCTACAATATAATCTTCATCATAATATACAAAAACAATTATAATAGCCCGCATATCAATTTATAAGTAAACACCATGTTTACAATACCAATTAAGCTATATGATTGAACAAAATAATAATATATACAACCCTTGAGTCTATATAGAGTATATTATACTGTTGTTTTACCCTAAACAACCTCAAGGACTACAACAAAGTACACATCTTCATACTTCAAAATAAAGGTAACAACTTAACTTCAATTACATTACTTCTAAGGCCAAAATAAATAACATGAATGTAGCCAATACAAAATATCTTTGAATAAATTCATCTTAAAAAATATGTATAAGAATTATTAGGTCATCTCAATAATGTCTCTCACTAGCCGCCGCACTTACAACAATGTTATGATACAAAATGGAAAAGAAACATTGCATGAGTTTGTCTACTAAATAATATGATACATGTGATGCTATGCAGTGCCATAAGGTGTAAACATGCCACATGTAAAAACGAATGCAATGCAACTTCAATGCAATGCAACACGACTTCAACTTCGACTTCGACTTTGACTTCGACTTCGCGACAAGATTTCGACTTTTAAAAAATTGGGACTAGAGTCTAAATTCATTTTTTTCTAAAAACTAGGTTCCTTTGTGAAACTATACTATAAATTGCTCCCTTCGTGGATCATTTATAGTTTATATCCCTGGTCAGGTTTTCCGATTTTCATGATAGTGCATCTAGCCCTTTCTTTGCTTTCTTCTAAAAACTTCATAAATTCGATAGTTGTCCTGAAAAGATATGAAAAATAACTCAATACTTTCATGAATAAAATGCAAACCTCCTTCAATGATAATCATATTCAACACTTCTAAATTTAACATTCAACTTTATTAAACTTCATTATTCACTTCAATAATAAGGTTGAGCATCGCTTCTTCATATATATTTTAATTTCATTTTCAAAATTTAAAATTCTTTAAGAAAATCAATTTCAATTTCTCGTTTATCAAAAATGTCACTTTGGCTCAAAACATGAATAATGTCACTTCAATGAATTAATGTCAATACATATGATCATGTCATTCAATCAACTTCTAGTCATGCTTCATTCTTCTTATAAACAAATTTAAACAACTAATTATTCATCTCTAATCCACTTCATAAAACATGTTTCATTCTTCATATAAACCAATTTCAACAACCAATCATTCATCTCTAGTTCACTTCATAAAACATATTTCATTATTCATATAAACGAATTTAAACAACTACAATTCATCTCTAATTCACTTCAAGCTATTATGCTCTAACTTCATAAAATTTTAACATAAGGTACACATATAAACTCATGCATATATTATTTTTTCATAGCCTACTCGTACCTATTTTCAAGCTAGAGTACTTCCAAGAGCTAATATTCAAAAATCTCCTTCTTTTCCAACCCTAGGTTTGATCTATCTATTGAACGTAGATCAACTCGAACCTAAATGTAAAAATTGTCTACTCATCACGAGGATAAAGAATATCAATTTTAATTTTACGTACTAACTAGGAACGGAAATCAAGGTATAAAGAACAAACAAGATAAAAGTCGTGACTTACCTCAAAATGTGTTCTATGCTCCAAGGATCAAGAATCTGCCATTAGATTTCAGATTTGATCTCGGAAGTTAGATGGAATCAAGCCTCCAAGCTTCACTATTTTCGGTCTCCTTCTCTCTCTCTCTCTCTCCTCTATTGACTTCTAACTTGGTAAAAATAATAATACACTCACTACCTTAAGTATGTTAAAAGCCACTTGTTCTTCCCCGATATATATACACTATTCGAACGGTACAACAATTTGAGCGGTAGAAAGGTACCATTCGAACAATAGCCTCATTCTGCCAAAGCATCTCCAAACTTCACCCTTCAAGCTCAAAAGTCATTCTACTCATACCAACACTCGAAATACATATACTAAGGTTATTATAAAATACTTCATTGCATGTGCTAACTATCATAAAGACACGGGGTCTCATAACATCACGACCATACTAAAGTCTCAACACTTAAGCTACATTCTATACTAATGCAATACGTCTTGTTATTTCAATACTTCTATAAGGATGCTAAAACTTTATACTTTCTTCTACAATACATTTTATACTTTTGTTCTATAATGATACAATAATAATATTGTAAGATTCGATAATATTATTATTATTGCCAAAAATTTACTCATAATTTTTGGGACGTTTAAATCTGTGTGTCGCACGGGTTACATGCTAGTAAAAGATTCAAAGGAAGTTTATTGTTAGATACTTCTTCTAAATAGCAATAGCAAGTAGAGGTTCTAACTTTGGGATAGCAACCAATGCATTTTCCCTTGCATACAAATTTTTTCCTAAAATTTGTCGAGTTGATCTTGTCCCGTGAGTCGAAAACTGCATATGATAATTGAAGGTCACATATGAAGGTCTTTGAATTTCAACAAAAAGGCCGACTTTCTCTGCAGAACGATAATTTAGTAGAAATAGGCGACCTCCTCCTCAGAATCAAATGTTGCATGTCATCATGGAAGAGTAGGTATAGAAGTCTCTCTCTGAACTTCAACAAAAAGACCAACATTTTACCCATCATTTTCCACGTAAAGTACAAGATCAGATTTTCAATTTGCACATTTTCATCTTAAATGACATCACATACAATGTCAAGCTTTTATTCTGCATAAGATTTTTCATCCCAGAATCTTTGTTAGATTCATCACAAGAAGACATTTCTGCCTAAGCCTGTGTTGTCCTCAAAACTCCCGAATCCAGTGTGGCTCACAATCCGAGGATGATTTAGTCCCGATCGACTAAAAGGAATGTTGTCGATTCTTAAGGTCTTGTCATTGCTTCTCCTTGTTGCGCCACATGGAATGCAATTTGGCCCGCGATGCATTTGGTTCACAATCTCCATCTCCATCTCCTTTCTTGCTTGAAGGGATTCGGCAAATCACCAGATCGAGTTCTCAATTTTCTCAAAGCAGTTTTTATTTGTCATCTTCCTGATGCAAAAGGGCCACAGATAATAGAATCGAATCATCTGATACCAATTGTTAGAACCCCAACAACCAATAGCGTTGTTCACGGTGCAAAAGTTACATTTTCCTACATCACGCTGTTGAGAGAGCAAAAAGTTTTTACTCAATAATTCATTCCATTCATACATGACCAGAAGGTCTCAGTTACGTAAAAGATTTCATACACACCATTACTAATTTCTAATAACTACTTTTAACTTCCCATTAACTTTTCTAACTGCTAGCCTATGTCTACTAACTACTAAATTATCTACATAAAAAAATACAACAAATACCTATAGTAACTATTGCACAAAGGAACCGATTGAACCGGTAGATTTTGTCAGTTTGGGTGGATGCTGGTTTTTTCACCAATTTATCCATCATTCATCGATGGCTATGGAACCAGTTGGGTAAAAGTAAAATGTAGAAGTTTGCTATCTAAAGAAGGGAAAGACTTGCCATACACGAAAAAGCCATGACACGCTCGCAGAAATTTTTATATTAACCATCTTGTTCCAAAGTTGCATTAATCATGACCGTAAAAAAATATAATCATCAATGAAATCAAGAGTAACTTTTTTCTAATAGCAGAAAGGCAAAATGTTTTTGGCACTCTCCATCTTAAATTTTAGGAATTAAATAAAAAATAAACACTCTCACTTGCGCATCCAAACAATATTACATTCTATTTTTACAGTGATCTTTTTAAATTAGGGAGCTACTATTTATTCTCAGATTTATTTTAACTTTAACAAATTTGTTGCGAGCATTATTCATACAATTAAGTTTCCTTTCATAGTTAGTGTAGAGTTTCATACCCTTACAGGCTTGGATGTATAACATATGTTTATATATACCAATTAGGAGCACAATCCATTTACATCTGCCTTTATCCATGCCTAGCACTACAAGAAAACTGCCGTATAGCGACAGCGAATTGCAACGGAAAAAATATCAGTTACAAATAGCGATAGATATTGCGATGAAAAATAATATATTAATATTTGCAACGGATTTTTCTACGAAAAATTGAAACAACACAATTTTTGTTGCAAAATGCTTTGCTAAAAAACCCGGGAATTTTCCCCTCTATAATTTACTACGAATTTGCAACTGACAAAAATAGTTGCAAAATAGATCGCAAAAGCCTTTGCAAATATCGTTGAAAATTGTTTTTTTATTTATTTAATATCCTCCAGTCGCAAAGTGCTTTGGTAAGTTCTGTCGCAAAATCTGTCGTAATATTTTTTATTAATATTAAATATAATTAAAAAAAATTCGTCGCAAAATATATCGCAGATTGAAATGTCCGTCGCAAAATCCATTGCAAAAGTCCGTCGCAATATTCTATTTATTATTAAATAAAATTAAAAATACACCACCACAAATTATGTAGCAGATTGAAAAGTCCGATACAAAATCCGTTGCAAATTTTTGTTGCAAAATCCGATGCACTATTTTATTTATTATTAAATACAATTAAAAACTATCCGTCGCAAATTTTGTTGCACATGAAAGTATCCATTGCAAATATCCGTCGCAATATCTATCGGAAATTGTTATTTAATATTAAATATAATAAAAAGATTCTCTATTGCATAATTTGTAACAAATATACAAATATCTGTTTCAAAATACATTACAAAATTCTCATACTTTCCAATAAAAACAAGCAATTTTTCTCGATATATGCATAACAAAATCCAGCCAACACCCAATATGTCTATTTTTGACTTTCTTGTGTGTATATCGGCTATCTTCAATTTACCATGCTGACATTGCTATTAATACGTGTTGAGACTGCTTGAATCGATATATATTTACATGCCTCCATGCTATTGGCATAGTTGCTGTAAGTTAAATTTTTGTTTTATATATACATAAATAAATTGAAATCAGAAATTATAAATATAAATATTTTAAAGTTTGTAAATAATATTTTTATTAAATTACATACTTGTATTTTAACTGCATATCATTACCATACAATATGTATAGAAAAATGAACAATAACAGTGGATGTACCAAAAGGTGTTAAATAAATCACTCAATTCTACATTTTAGAATGGTGTAACTGAATTTTTTAATTTTGCAAGTAGTCAGCCTCAACATATGGATGAAAATAAGATTAGGTGTTTATGTAGTAATGCACGAATAAGAAATTTTTTTACTACTGAGGATGTAGAGTATCATCTTGTTAGAAACGATTTTGTTGAGAATTATTATATTTG
>MKEJ01015593.1:0-12229 GCA_001753735.1 Embelia ribes
CCGTCGAGCTATTTCCAGCGATTGGTGTTTTGATTCAGACATTCAATTTATTACTGTTTAGACTCATAGAGATCTTGTCTAAACCTTTAATTTCAATATCTGATATAAATAAGCTCAATTGGTACACTCAAGAACCCTAATTGAGTCAATTTGCTACGATAATCCACTTAAATCAACAGTTATTGAATCAGGATGAAATTACAATCCTCAGACGATTAATTTTCATCATTAATTTATTGTACAGTATTACTATAGTATTGCTACAGTACTGAAACTGTAATGCTACAGTGTTGGTGAGAATTTGGGGCCTTATAATTCTAGGCATGGATTTTAGCAAGTTCTTATTGTACTGGAATTTCAAGAGTTACGTCGCATCACAACTTTTGCAAAAGAAACCATATGTAAGACCATTCGACCTTTTACTTTATATATGGTATAATTGAGTGTTGTTGATTGATTTTTTTTTGTAATAACACTTTGTTTATACATTTCCTAGGATCGCGGGCTATTGAAGTGCAAACAACACATAAACAAGATTAGAAAATGGAATTTAGATAGTGAACTCGAGGTCGTGAAGAATATTGTGAAAAACAACCCTCTATACTCACTGATAGAGTGTTCCAACCAGTTCGCCCATTGTGTTATTGTCTTGGCTTTCATTGAGCAATAGCATCTAGTGACTAACACCTTCCATATGCCATTTGGGGAGATGACCATTACGCTGGATGACGTGTAGATGATCACAAATTTACCAATAATAGGGAAGATGTTGAGTGGGAACCATCCGGAAGGCACCGAGGTAGATTTCGTATCCTAGATTTTGGGAATCCCCGTCTAAGATATAAGAGATGAGCTAGAAAGAACAAAAGCAAATGTGTGAGAATAGAGTAGCTTTGGAAAAGACTTGGTGGTAAAGCTCCTAATACCTTTATAGCTGAGTAGGTAGCGAGGGGGTATCTGCTATATTTGCTTGGGTGCACCCTTTTTTAGGACAAGACTGGTGACAAGGTTCATGTCATATATTTTCATTCCTTGGAAGACTTGGGTAAAATCGGGGAGTGGGCATAGGACGTGGGTGCATTGCCATATTCCTTCAGGATGCTTGGTACGGAGGTTAGGATTGGAGCGAAGACAATGGCAGGTTATCTCACACTTATAGAGGAATAAAATCATTGAACAATTTATAAACTTTATTTTTATAGTTTTTCTGATGTTATTACCACTAATATTACGTGTTTAATTCTTTTCTTTTTTTCAGGCATGGGTAAACAAACATTTCCCAAGTCAAAGGCCTTGACCTTCTGCGAAGTTGACGCCTGGTATGCCACGGACAAACAATGGAAATCAAGAAGCCATATAAGCAAGCACAACTCCAGGAAATTTCTACAGTACTTGAGGATTCAGTTGGATGGCATGAGGAAGGAAGATGTGAGTGTTTACAATATTTGACTGAACAAATATTTGCTTTTGAATTTGAACGACTTATGTTATTTATGTCGCAGGTTAATTGGATGCCTTATCATGAAGTAGCTACCTCCCTGGACGATATTGTTTAGTTTGTATGTTTTCTAATGTTAGACGATATTTTCGAGTCGTGTCACCCCGACCGCATTGTCCGACAGGTCATATTGAGTTCTCCAATCTCTCTAGATACAACAAAATGGGAGGAAAATCAAGAGAATACATGGCTAAATACATACCCAGGGTAGGTGATTTTGTGACCTCCCGAAACCATATTGTACACATGGGTAATCGTGGTGAATGTATGAAGATGAAGAGTGAATGCACTATAGATTACAAGGAGTGGTACAATTCACATGCCATACGTCGCCTGAATTACACCGTGAGATACACTTTGAATGCCACAACTTTATCTACCCCATCTGTAGAGGTATAATTGTTATTTTAATATCATGGTTTTTTTTTTATTGTCGGTGGTTTTACCTTGATAAAATGTTGTGTTTTCTTTCAGGATGAAGCAAAGACAAATGTTACTCGCATGTTTGACGAATTGGTAAAGAATAAGTGCAAAGCTACAAAGGAGCAGATGTGGAGCACGATTGAAATTGTGCTTAGTTTACTGTGAGGAAGAGAGGGGGATAGAGATGGAGATAGAGAAGAAGAAAAAGAAGCAGACGGATCATCCAAAGGCCATAAAAGGAAGTCAAGTTTTCGGGCCATGAAAGGGAAGAAGAAAGCTATGCAGGAAGCAAAAAAGAAGGAGAAACAGAGTGTCTTAGTAGTTTGTTTGTTAGTTTTTTAGCGCATCGTCTCTATGACCTTACTTTTTATTAGTTGTGTACGTACTTTTTAGTTAGTATGCTACGATATTTGTTAGTTGTGACATTTATATTTAGTATTTGTATTTAATTCATGTGTTTGTGTTGAAAAATTTGTGGAATGAAAAACCATGCATCCCGCTCCCTATCCTTGGTGCACTTTATTTCACATATTTAGCATTTGTGTTTAATTCATGTACTTGGCATTTGTGTTTAATTCATCTTGTTAGTTTGGTTTTTAGTTTTTTTAGTGCATCATGTTTATTTGATATTTGTATTTTCCATCTCTCTTAACATCAAGCACTCCCTCAACATATGGATGCAATACCTTAGGGATGAAGCTCAACAGAAGGCTAGACACCTGAGGACCCTTCGACTTCTCCTCGGCCACCTCCTTATCCTTAACCATAGGCAATTGAGATTCCACTTGTGACACGACTATATCTATATGCTTGAAAGAGGATAAGTTTCTTTTTGTACGAGTTTTTTCTTAAGTTGTCTTCGTTGTTGCCTTGCCCCTAATACCCTTTGGCATCCCCTTTGTTTTAAGATTTGTGAGCGGCTTTTGAAGTATAGTAGTTTTGGGGTCAATTCCTTCACAGAGATATTCAAGCATCTTCATTAGTGTGTCAAGCATTGAGTTCTCAAATTTTGTAATGAATTGATTTATCAACGGCTTATAATCTAATTCATAATCCTTCGAAGTCGGACTATCTATGGAGAGTGTTCTCCAATGTATATAAACACATTGAAGGGAAAGGCTTTCTCTGCGCTTCATAATTGTTGATATCTCATGGGCACATGGCAACCCATGCATTTTCATTAACTTGCAACCACACTGATCCATATCATTTTCCACACTTTCCATTCTATCTATTTCTTGTCTAACAAGTTCTAGTGCATGCATGTATACATTCCCCTGCAGATATCGACACCACTCTTTGCCAATAAACTCTCTTGGAACCTTAAAAAGAGATATTTTGAAGGAGGCCTGAATTTTGTTAACTAGGTTTTCACTTCGTTGCCAAGTCGCAGTTTGTTGTAGCAAGCCAATTTTTCAAGATCATGTGCACCGACTCTACTTGACTAGTACATTTCTTCTCTAGATGGAAATGATCATCCATCTATGCAGAGATAAACATCTCCCTAAATTCCTTTAGCCAAGTTTTTTCAAAATAGCCTACGAAAATCGTCGGTAACTCTTTTCTGCATTCTTCCAATCTCTAATTCAACTCCTTTTCACTATCACAATTCTCAATCTCCATCCATGTATTGGTTATCTTAGTCCCCTCCTTTTTTGGAGTCTTCAACTTAATCATACATTGAATATTTTTTATATATGCCACTGACAAAGAATTTGCTTTGCTTTCACAAATACTTTGGCAATGGCATTCATTAGTGCCAATTCTCTTTTAATGATTATAAAATTTGGTAAAGAACAACATTTCTTCAATGTTTCCAAAAGCATTTACAAAGCTCACGTGTAGTTAGGCTTTCTTTCAGAGCCTAGAAAAGCAAACCCAACCGAGAATGAAATATTTGTGGAAGTCACGCCTACTATTTGAAGTAGAGGCATCTTGTATCGGTTAGTCTTGTATGTGCAATCCATCATAAAGACGGATGAAAAACTATTGATCAAAGTAATTGAATCTTGGGGAGCCCAAAAAAGATTTTCAATTATGTCTTCTTTAGAATGGGTGTGGCAAATGAACCATTTTTACTCGTGAACTAAAAATCCTAGTTTTCCTGCAATTTACGACCATCAATCTCCTCCAACCTCATCTTCGACCGAGCATTGTAAATTTGCTTTGGAATGGTACAATTATCAGGGTTATTATGTTTCAACTCCCTAAGTATTTGTTTCGGCTTTATGTTATGTTTTGATAGTCACCTAACATCATCTTGTTCCTTCGGTATTAATTGCCCAATATATGAGTTCCCTACACTGACGGTGTATAACGGTGGTTGTATTGACCATTCATCACATTAAAAAATCATACATCCCGCTCCCTATCCTTGATGCACTTTACACTAAATGGGCAATCACACTTCTTCGTTGAAGATTTACGAGGTTTTGACTTTCCCTCCCCATCGACCTTTTTGATGTAAACACCACCTTTAATATGGCTACGTTGTGTTCCACTATGTTGACATGCAAAGTATACGGATGGTGTGCGATTTTTGCCATAGTTTGATCTCAATTTTACTACAAATACACCTACCTTCTTCCCCATTTTTTGTATCAACTAGGTTGCTTTCTCAATAGTCGTGAATACCTAACAAAAAAATTTCAAATTTAATCAAATATATGTGAAATAAGGTAGCTTGATCAAAAAAAATAGGCCAAAACCTGTAGGAATAATTTAACGCACCTCGTCAATCATAAATTCGCTAGACACGTCAACGAAATTGGGAGGTATGACTTTTATTTCTCCAATTTTAACAATCTCCTTACATTCAAAAAAATATCCGAGAACTTTCTCATGCTCAATCTTTTCTTCTTTTTCATTAACTTTTTTATTTTTTTCATCTTCTTGTACTTGTTCATTCTCGAAAATGGACATATCCATATCATGTATAAACTGAAACAATGTTAATAATAAAAATAATTATTTGCAAAAAAAAAAAAAAATAGGAATAGTATTTGCAAAGATAAAATTACCTCAACTTGATGCTTTTCCTCCAATTCCATTTGAAATGTTTGTTCTTCCTCATTTGATCTCAATTGATCACCAACCTATATTAACATTAATAAAAGTAAAAGTATGTTAGAAATGAAAAAAAAATTATTAAAGCAGTATTTTTTACTTTGGTAAAGTAAAAAATTGTACAATGTTTCGACTTCTATAAAGTCGAACCATGTTTCAGTACTCATTGTGATACTACAAAATGTTTTGACTTTAAGGAAGTCAAAACTTGTTAAAAGTTTTGACTTTTATAAAGTCAAAATAATTTCAATTTCTTTTAATGTATATTTCAGCTGTAGTATATCTGAAAATGGTCTCTTGTTTCGACTACTACAAATTCGAATATAGGTTAACTTATATGTGTTTAACAAATTTTTACTCTATTAAAGTTGATTTTGGCAGAAAATTTCGACCTTATGAAAGTCGAAATGTTCACATAAATCTCGAAAATTATGGGTTTTTCTGAATGTGTTATTTTTTTTACCAAAATTTTCATTAAAAAAAAAAAGCAATTTTGACCACAAATAAACAAAGTAATAAGTTTTTCTCAAATATATTTATATATTACATATCTAATAAGTTGTAATTGAAGAATATACCTTTGACCATGAAGATTGATAAGACAATTTAATATCTTCTATTGATGGTCCATTGATTTTCAAATATTTATCAAAGTGTTCTAAATAGGATATAATGTATGTATTAGATAGATTGATAGTATTTAGATTGAATGGAATAATGTTTTAAATTAGTTTTAAGATCTGAGTTTAAGTTTAGAGAGAGAAATAGTGAATATGAATGAGATGAAGCATTGGAGGGAATTTAAAAGGTTTGGCCATTTTAGTAATTTTAATGTAGTTTGCTTAAGGAAAAAATAATGGTGCCAATAATTAAAAAAAATAATTTAATTAGTGTGGTACTAATGACATTAGTGGTATGACATAGAAGTGTACCTTTAGCAAAGAGGTGCCAAAGGAGATTAGTAGCGTGCCAATAAAATCACCCTACAAATAACCATTAATTTTTAGTATGGTCACTATTGTATGGAACACTTTAGCTCTGTTTATTTCAGTTGAAAATAAAATTTTGGAGGAATTGTTGTTTAGAAAATTGTTATGGGAGAACTATGGTGTATTATTTTCCCCCCATTTCATCAGCGTTTTGAACCACAATGAAATATTTTCTAGGAAGATTTTGTCCTTTTTACGAACCTAGTAACTTTTTAATTCAAGAATTTCTTTAAAATAATTAAAGAGTAGATTTTTAGTAATATGAGAACTTAATTAGAGGGGTGAATTTGGAAATTCACAATAAAATCATGTGATATAAAGCTATTGTTTATTTACGTTTAAAATTGTATGACAGGTTATAGGGAATTAATTTTTATGGATGGGTAAATTAAGATCGGTTCGGATATATATTAGTGTAAACTTTAATTTGTCTCCTATTCTTTTCATCTTATTTCAATTTATCCATATTCTTTCACTTGTTTTAGTTTATTCATATTCATCATCATAATACAAGTCTCAAAAATCCCAATAAATTGCAGTAGGTTATATGAAACAAATAAGCAATCACCCCAGGCAGTTAACGTGAATTTTTCGATGTCACTCATTCTAATCGAAAGTCATTTGCTCATCCAACATTATAATATGCATATCATTTTGTAACACCTGTATTTATATGGTTAGATGTATCCTTTCCTTTTATTTCGTTAGTCAATTTAACCCAATAATTAACACCGTTAACTTAAGTATTGTTAAAACGATGCATCTATAGACTAAATAAAAATGTTCAATTCTAATAGCTTTTTTCTGGAATATGATTGAAAAAGTACAATGATTGTTGATTATAAAAAATGCAAAGATTGTTTTAGAAGTTTTGAAAAAAAAAAATTGAATACAAAATATTGATTTACAATTTTTCAACATTATAAAATTGCAAAAAGATCAATAAAACAAGAAAAATTACAAACATTATGGACAAATATTAAAAATTTTAAAAATAATATCTGAGAACTGAGACATATTTGATGAATTCACTTATTTTACTGCAATAATGATTTTTTGTAATTACTTGCAACAGGAGTTATTAATTAGGTTAAATTGAGCAACGGAAAAAAAACATAGATCATAACATTGAAACAAGTGAAGGAATAGTAGTTAAATTGAACCCAGACTAAAAGAGACAGGTCAATGAATGGGATTTGCTCTCAATACAAGAATTTTTTTCATTGCAATGGACACTAAATAATTGTGATTTTGGAATAAATTATGGAAATCATCTCAATACAAGAATTTTTTTCATTGCAATGGACACTAAATAATTGTGATTTTGGAATAAATTATAACAAATTGAGGATAAATTACTTTTAATATTTTTTTTAATCTAAAAATAGTTATAGTAATTTTTTTTTAATTTCTAGTAATTTATTTTTAAAATATAGTAATTCCGTATAAAAACAAAATCTTGTACAATTTCCTACAAAATGATTTCTTGTATTAAGTTGGTATGCCAATTAATTTACCCTATATACTTTTCTGTTCACACGTAATGGCAAGCATGAAAGAGAAGGCGAAAATTACAAAAAGGAGACTAATAGTTGCACCCCTTGCAAAATAGGGCAACTTTAATAATTTTTGCAAAAAACAAAATTTTGAGCGGGAAAAGTCAAATATACTCTTTATCTCCCTCAACTTGCAAATTATCTCCTTTTCACTGCCTTCTTGTCTCTTGTTTTTTTCTCTATTTCATCTTTTTATATCTTTTCTCTCTTTCATACTCTTTTTTCTAACACCACAGATTCAATCCGTATCATCTTCCTATCATAAACCCTAATAAATTGATCACCCCACGTCTCTTCTCTCTCTCTATATATCTCCCTCAAAGTAAAGGAAAAATTGTAAAATGTTGTATTAATATGATGATTAATAAACACAATATGTCACTTTTCGTCACAATGCATCACATGTTTCGCCATATTAAGCTATATTTCGCTTGTAAATATTTGTCAATTGTAAAATTATTTTGCCACATTTCGTCACAATTTGTCGTAGTTTCGTCAATAGTTCGTCACCTTTCGTCACAATTACTATTTTAAACTTGATTTATCAAAGTTCATCACAGTTCGTGATTTTAACTTGATTCGTCACAGTTCATGTTTTTGACTTATATATTTTTTTAACTTGATTCGTTACAGTTCGTCATAGTTCCTCACAATTCGTTTTTTGCACTGGATTCTATTAGGCTTTCGAAATCTGATAACCCTAGGCATATGATATTTTTGAAAATATTATATGTTTTTATACCAGGCCGCAACATAAAACTACCCACAATGTCAACTTCTTTATGTACATAATGTGATATGATATGCATAAAAGTAAGCATATAATATTAGTACTGAGTTCACGAAAGTACGAGCCCTGCTTTATATAAATTTTTTAGTGAAAATGGATCAGCAGTTACAAAATATACATATGACGATATATTTACAAAACTACCAGACTATGAAAATGCATCTTAAGCTCTGTTGGGGAGTCATCTCGTCTAATGCTCCAATCCATACCTGCTTACATACCTGCCATATCTCTTCCTTGATCTGCCAGTTGATAAATAAGAGGCAGATGGGGTTAGTTATGAGAAGTATTCCGCTTGATATACTAAGCATTGAAAACAAAGATCAAACCATTATGCAACTATGCAAATTCACTTCAAAGCTAATCACTACTTATATTAATCTTACCAGAATTTCTTCAACTATTAGACCAGACTAACTCAATATTACACCAATAACAGAAGCTAGCTACAGCCCTAAAATTGGAACAATGCCAAACAAATATTCAACAATACAAATATGTTTGATATCAATTCAATTACACATACGAACTAAACCAAAGTTTTCAGAGTCAATCAATATGTCTATCCCAACAGAAACCAACTATGGGACCGTCATAAACTAACTATGGGGCTGTCATAAAATCCCAGAGAATAAGGAACTATCATAGAATCTCTGCAGACTATGGGACCATCACAAAATCCCAGAGAAAAAGGGACCGTTACAGAATACCTAAAAGTATGAGACCGTCATAGAATCCCTACGAATAAGGGAACATCACAGAATCCCTACAAACTATGGGACCGTCATAGAATCCCAGAGAATAAGAGATCATTACAGAATCCTTGCAAACTATGGGACTGTCACAGAATCCCAGAGAATAAGGGAACATCAAAGAATCCCTACAAGTATGAGACTGTCCTTGAATCCCAATGAATAAGGGACCGTCACAGAATCCCTGCAAATAAATAATAATACAAAACTACCAATACTAAATATACCATCACATGTTTGCACACCCTACTACTTACTATGAATCATATAACAAGATTTTCTAAATATTGGGAATCTTATACCCGATATACAAAACATATGCTACTTTACTCATTAATACATTCTCATTTTTTTTTAATTAGTGAATAATTATGTTCCACACACAACTTCCCCATTTACTCCATTTCTCTATTTCACTTAGTGAAACTGATTTAACAAACACACCTTATAGTGATTATCAATTAATAACAAAACACCCTTATGTGTACTATTTTCATCCAATAGCGAAGCACACTCAAGCATGCTAAAATTCAACTTTATTACTGAAGTCATCGTTTTGTTATCAAACGCCACCACCACCATAATTGTGTTTTATTCACCAACTCAAATATTCAAACTTCTTAATATAATACTATATATCAAATAATTTCCATAAACCTTTCTCGTTAGCAAAATTAATACTTTTCCTCTGTTACTAATAATTCTCCTTATTTTCTAAATATATATAGGCTCTACACATTAAATTTGAAGCTAAATTTGTTATAAAAATTTTCACAGACACGTTCTATTTGACAACCAGTTACTCAAACACACCAATTTCGACAAAGTTCACATAATTCACATCTTGGCAAAATATACATACTATTCCAGTACTAAACACGAAATTAGTCACATATATATTACACACACAAAATATGCAAAGTCTATCGAGATGCCTACTGTCCATAACTAACCCGTACTTGATACGTTTAATACGGTTTTTGCTAGCTTTATGCTTGATTTCTCCTTACACGACCTTGGTTTTGCAGGATATCGCCTAATTTCATGTCCTCTTGCCTTGAATAGGGTTTTAAAGATGAAAAACATAACATGTAGCTCAATTTGTAATCTCCCCAACCATATTAGTCGACTGATTCAATATATTAGTCAACTAATTTGTTCTAACCTCACAAAAAATAGGTTGTTTATGTTTTAAATTTGATTTTAACACTTATTTCACTATTACAATTGTTTCTAAGGGCCAAAATCTTGTCATGCAAAGTTGTTCTTAAGAGAAAATGGGAATTTTCAACAAAATCTGATTTGTTCTTCGATAATGCTTGGTAAAACATCATATTTTGGGTTTGTTTTCAACTTAAGGGTTTAAATAACTTAGCAATTTGGAACAAGTCTCGAGATAACATAAGTATACTTATCGATTTTGGTGTAGAAATGCACTAAAAGTCGTCTAAAATGTCATTATGCTACATGCACAAGCTCAATTTCAATGAATACTTGGTGTCTCACCTTATTTCCTCTTCTCTCTCCCTCTTTCTATCTCAACAAGGCTTTGAATGTTTTCTGGAATGAAGGTCACCAGAAATGGTAATATACAAATGAGTATATAGTCCTAAGTTAGACATGTGTCGCATCAAAATCATTCGAGTGATTGCCCTATATCAGTCAATTTATTGTCCTAAAATCAATTTCTCAAAACATGAAAATTGTAGGAAATTGAATTCTCTTTCCGAAAATATATTATAATAGCCATTTCGAAAATGGTTTAGGAGATATGCCCAAAATATTAAGATATTGTTTAGCTGTGAAAATTTCTCAAATTTGTCTTAATTGCTCTCTTACTCATTAAAAGTAATAATTTCACCTCCTTCGAAATCGGTTGACTATTTATGCCAAACGTAAAAATCCTCGGGGTGTTACAGATTCGTCACAGTTCTTCACTGACTTAATTCCTCACAATTCATGTTTTTAACTTAATTTTTTCTAACTTTATTCGTCACAGTTCGTCACTAATTTTATTCGCCACAGTTCGTATTTTTAACTTAATGTTTTTAACTTGATTCGTCACAGTTCATCACTAACTTTATTTGTCACAGTTCGTGTTTTTAACTTGTTTTTCTTTTTTATTTTGATTCATCATAGTTCGTCACAAACTTGATTCGTCATAATTCATATTTTTTTTAAACTTGATTTGTCACAGTTCATTACTAACTTGATTCATCATAATTCATCACAGTTTTTGTTTTTAAATTTTTTTTATTTGATTTGTCACAATACACCAGTCCATACAAGGTTAATAATATAAAGTATAAAAGTTATCATTTAATATCTATACTATTATTAAAAACCAACTTATTTTTGGCAGTTATTATTTGTAGACTTTTTTGTACTGCTTAATTTACCTATACATAAAAGAATAATTCTCAATTGCCAATTCTTTATTAGTTTATTTTAAGTTACATCAATGATTTTTTAGTAAAATACATACCACCCTCCAGGCCATCCCATCCGCCTCCCTTCTCTTTCTTTCTTGTTTTCTCGTCAACCACTTCTTTTTATATATCGTTCTAATTTTATAGGATGTCCCTGAAGGGATATAACCAATTCTTTCTACCCTCTTCTAAATTGCCACTTCCTCCGTTAATCAATTAAAAATATAGAAAATAAAATTAATTATTAAAATCATTCTCAATTGCTCCCATTTTGCAATTTAAATTTAGAAATAGAGATTGAATAATTGATATTATATAATTGTTTTAATAAAATTGCACATGCATTCGACTGTGCGCGGACTCTAGTCATAAATATATTTACTCATTATCTTTAGTTGAAGTTTAGAGATGAAGAAGGAAATGGTAGTTGAGATGGAGGTGTCGATGGAGATGGAGATAGAGATGGAGGTTGGAATAAAGGTGGAGATGGAGATGGATTCAATAAGCTAGGAGTAATATTATTGAAGGGTATGTACCTGGATATGGTTTGGATACACGCTCCCCGATGATATCTGTCTGGAGGAATGAACAAGGTGTTTGCATCCTGAATGTCCTTCGGATATACTTGTGTACCTGAAAGTGCGGACAAGGGGGTTGTCTGCCGGCTCTCCGATGCTTAAGTAAGTAAAGGTTCAAGCAAGGTATTAAGTGACAGCAAGTAATTCA
>MKEJ01015595.1:0-22781 GCA_001753735.1 Embelia ribes
ACGAAGAGAGTGATAAAGAAGAAGGGAGTGACAAAGATGGGGCTGTAGAAGGAGAAGAAGAGAGTGACAAAGATGGGGATGAAGAGGGTGAGAAAGAGGTTGACGATGAAGAAGAAGAACAAAATGAAGAGGAAAAAGGGGAAGAACAAAAAGGGGATGGGGAAGAAGGGAATGAAGAAGAAGAAGGGGATGAAGAAGAAGGACTACTAGACATGGATTTTAGCAAGTCCTCATTGTACCAAAGTTTCAAGAGTCATATCGCATCGCGACTTTTGCAAAAGAAACCACATGTAAGAAAATTCGAACTTTTCCCTTATATATTGTATAATTGAATGTTGTTGGTTGATTTATTTTTGTAATAATACTGTGTTTATACTTTTGTTAGGATCGCGGGCCGTTGAAGTGCAAACAATACACGAACAATATCAAAAAATGGGATTTAGACAGTGAACACGAGGCCGTGCAGAACATTGTGAAAGGCAACCCTTTATTCCAACTGACGGAGTGCTCCTACCGGACAACCCATATTGTTATTGTGTTGGCTTTCATTGAGCGGTGGTATCTGGAGACTAACACCTTCCACATGCCATTTGGATAGATGACCATTATGCTGGATGACGTGCAGACGATCACTGGTTTACCGATCATGGGGAAGGTATTGAGTGGGAATCAACCAGAGGGCACTACGTCGGATTTCGTATCCCACTTTTTGGGAATCCCCACTGAAGCTGTAAGAGATGAGCTTGAAAAAATGAAAAGAAAGTTGTCAGAATGGAGTGGCTTAGGACAAAACTAAGTGGTAAAGCACCTGACACCTTTACAGCTGAGCAGGTTGCGAGGGGGTATCTGTTATATTTGCTTGGGTGCACTCTTTTCTAGGACAAGACCGGCGATAAGGTTCAAATCAAATATCTTCATTTCTTGAAAGATTTGGATAAAATCGGGGAGTGGGCATAGGGTATGGGTATATTGGCGTATTTATACAGGATGCTTGGTACTGTGAGCAGGAGTGGAGTGAAGATGATGGCTGGTTATCTCACACTTTTGGAGGTTAAAAATAGATAAACGGTTTATAAGCTTTATTATTATATATTTTCTTATGTTATTACCACTAATATTACATATTTTACTCTATATTTCTAGGCATGGGTATACGAACACTTCCCAAGTCAATGGCCCGAGCATACTGCAAAATTAACATCTGGCATGCTATGGACAAAGCAATAGAAGCTAAGAAGCCATATGAGCGAGCACGACGTCATAAAATCTCTACAATACTTGAGGATTCAGTTGGATGGCATGAGGAAGGAAGATGTGAGTGTTAACAAATTTTGACTGAACAAATATTTATTTTTAAATGTGAATGACTTATGTTATTTGTGTCGCAAGATAATTGGATGCCTTATCATGAAGTAGCTGCCTCCCTGGATGAGATTGTTTGGTTTGTGGGTTTCCTAATGCTATATAATATTGTTGAGCCATATCATTTCGACCGTATTGTCTGACAATTTGGTCACATCCAAAGTATATCGGGTTCTCCAATTACTCCGAGGGGAGAAATCAAGAGCATACATGGCTAAATATATTGCCAGGGCAGGTCATTTTTGTGACATATCGTAACCACATTGTACACATGCATGATCACGATAAATGTATGAAGACGAAGGGTGAATGCACAACAGATTACGAGGAGTGGTACAGCTCACATGCCATACGTCGCCTCAATTACACCGTGAGAGATGCTCTGAATGCCACAACTTCATCCACCCCAGCTGTGGATGTGCAATTGTTATTTTAGTATTGTGGTGGTTTTTATTGTTATTGGAAGTGATTTTAGCTTCATAAATGTTGCATTTTCTTTCACAATGAAACAAAGACAAATGTTGTGTGGCTATTAAACGAATTGGTAAAGAATACACACAAAGTTACAAATGAGCAGATATAGAGCACAATTGAAGTGTGTTCGGCTTACTATGAGGAGGATAATGAGATAGAGACAGAGAAGGAGAAGAAGAAGTAGAGGGATTGTCCAGGGGCCGTAAAAGGAAGGCAAGTTTGTGGGTTAAGAAAGGGAAGGACAAAGTTATGCAGGGGCAAAAAAGAAGAAGAAATAGAGTGTGTTAGTTTGGTCATTAATTTTTTAGCATATCATGTTTATGGACTTAATTTGTATTTGTTGTATACATACTTTTTAGTTAGTGTGTTATGACATTTGCTAGTCTTGTTAATGGCGCTTGCGACATTTGTGTTTGGCATTTGTGCTTAATTCATATGTTTGGCATTTGTGTTTAAAAATTTGTGGAATGGAAAAATTGTGTTAGTATTGAAGGAAATAAAAACATAGTGGAATTGTGACTTTAAAAAAGCCGAGCAAACTCCAAATTTTGACCTTCTCAAAGTCGAAATAAGATACAAAAAAGACAATGATTTATACCTTTTCTGAATATTGTTTCAACTTTAAAAAGATCGACTAAATTCAATAGGTTCGACCTTCTAAAAGTCAAAATCAGATACAAAAAAGCTAGTGCTTTCTGAATTTTACGCATCTTGTTTCGACTTTAAGAAAGTCGAGTACACTCTAAAGTTTCGACCTTCTTAAAGTTGAAATAAGATTCAAAAAAGATAGAGGGCTTCAGTAACTCTGTGACCAATTTCGACTTTAAGAAAGTCAAAACTTTGGAGTTTAATAAACTTTCCTAAAGTCAAAATAAGATACATAAAGTAAAAAAGCGTTGTCTTTTTGTATCTGGTTCAAATTTAAGAGAGTGGAAATAACTCCAAAGTTCCGACTTTCTTGAAGTCGAAACAAGATACAGATAATAGCTTCATTTGCTTTCATTTCAACCATTTCATTGATTACATCAAAAAATATCAACAAGATACAGACAATAGAAACCATAACAATATATCATATAACAAACATCAACAACTTCATTTCAATTATTTCATTGATTACATCAAGCATTTCATTTACATAATTTCATTGATTATATAGTAAAAATATGAATTTTATATCGTATATAAAAAACATCAACTACTTCATTTTAAGCATTTAATTGATTATGTAGGAAAAATAGCAAATACTTCATTTCAACAATTTTTGCCACGCATGAAGTCGTTCTTTGTAGAGCTCCTCCCATCTCCAGACTTCCTCATTCCGATATTTCTCTCAAAGCCGATAAATAAGATGTACCGGACAATTATCAACCATGTGTACCAAACTATAGAGTATACCATTTATATGAATGATCCAAATCTGCGTAGGTTGATCTGTTTGCTGACCCTTCATTCATGGGGAAAAGGTTAATATGAAATTTGGAGAGACCAAGCTAACTGTTGCGTTGTAATGTTTAGCCACCACCCATAACGTATTAAGGGTCTCTATCTACTTAGATTGGGGGTACTTTCTATTATTCCATAACATATTTCTTAGCATAATATTCAGAAGTTGATCTTCAAGTAAGGAATAATAAACTTTATGCTTCCTTGGCTATTCCTAGAACTATCGTCTAATAATAGAGAAATTCTCTGTAGATAACCAGAATTTCCATCACCTTTAACATCAAATACTCCCTCAACATTTGGATGCAACACCTTAGGGATAAAGTTGAAGAGAAATCAAGACACATGAGGACCCTTTGACTTCTCCTCGACCACCTTGACCACAGACCATTGAGATTCTGCTTGTGACACGGTAATGCCATCATGCTCAAAAAAGGATAAGTCTCTTTTTGTACTAGTTTCATCTTGAGTTGCCTTCGTTGTTACCTTGCCCCTACTACTCTTTAGCCTCTCCCTTATTTTAAGTTTTATGGGCGGCTCCTGAAGTATCGTGGTTTTGGACTCGATTACTAGATGGATATATTCAAGCAACACCATTTGTGTGTCAAGCATTGAGTTTTCCATTTTCGTAATGAATTGATTGATCTACGACTTATAATCTAACTCATCGTCCTTCGAAAGTGGACCATCCATGGACTAATGTATGTGAAGACATTGAAGGGGTTGGCTTTTTCTGCTCTTCATAATTGCCAATATCTCATGGGCACATGGCAGCTTATGTGTCTTCCTCAACTTACAATCACACTGATCCAAATCATTTTCTACATTCTCCACCCTTTCTAGTTCTTGTCTAACAAGTTCTAATGCATGCACGGATACATGCCAGCGCAGATATCGACACCACTCTTTGCCAATAAACTCTCTTGGAACCTTAAAAAGTGATATTTCGAATGAGGCCTTAATTTTGTTAACTTGCTCATTGCACATCGCAAACATGACTTTACACTCTACTACCAAGTCGCATTTTGCTGTCTCAAGCTAGTTTTTCAAGATCGCGTGCACCGACTCCACTCGGCTAGTACATTTGTTCCCTAGATGGAAATGATCATCCATCCATGCAGAGATAAATATCTCCGTGAAGTACTTTAGCCAAGGTTTTTCAAAATAGTTTATGATAATCGCCAATAACTCTTTTCTGCATTCCTCCAACCTCTAATTCAACTCCTTTTCACTATCACAATTCTCAATCTCCATCCATGTATTGGTTATCTTAGCCCACTTCTTTCTTAAAGTATTCAACTTAGTTATACCTTAAATAATTTTTGATATGTGCCACCGACAAATAATCTGCTTTGCTTCTGAAAATATTTTAGCGATAACATTCATTAGCATCAATTCTCTGTCAGTGATTATAACCTTTGGTAAAGAACCACATTTCTTCAATGCTTCCAAAAGCATCCACAAAGTCCACGTGTAAAGAGAGCCTCGAAGAAACCAAGAATGAAATATGTGTGGAAATGATGCTTATTATTTGAAAAAGAGGCATCTTATATCGATTTATCTTGTAGGTGCAATCCATCATAAAGATGGATGAGAAACTATTAGCCAAAGCAATTGAATCTTGGGGAGCCCAAAAAAGATTTTTAATTATGTCTTCTTTAGAACGGTTGTGGTGAATGAACCATTTCTGCTTGTCCGCTAACTTGAACACCTCTTAAATGATAGTTTGACCATCCATCTCCTCTATCTTCATCTTCGACCCCGAGCATTGTAAATTTGCTTTGGAAGGGTGCAATTATTAGGTTTATTATGTTTTAACTCCGTATGTATTTGTTTCGACTTTATATTATGCTTTAACAGGCGCTTAACATCATCTTGTGCCTTCGGTGTTAATCGCCCCAACATATGAGTGCCCTGCACCAAAAGTGTATAACTGGTGGTTGTGTTGACCATTCTTCACAATAAAAAACCATACATTATGCTCCCTATTCTTGGTGTACTTTACACGAAACAGGCAATTACATGTCATCATTGAATATTTATGAGGCTTTGACTTTCCCTCCCCTTCGACCTTTTTGATGTAAACACCACCTTGAATATGGCTATATTGTGTTCCACTATGTTCACATGCAAAGTATACGGATGGTGTGCACTTTTTGCCGTAGTTTAATCTCAATTTCACAACAACTACTCCTATCTTCTTCTCCCCTTTTTTGTATCTACTCGGTTGCTTTCTCAATAATCATGAATACCTAACAAAAAAATTTTAAATTTAATAAAAAATACGCGAAATAAGGTAGATTGACCAAAAAAAATAGGCCAAAACCTGTAGGAATAATTTAACGCACCTCGTCAATCATAAATTTGCTAGACGCGTCAATGAGATTGGAAGATACGGCTTCTACTTCTCCAATCTTAACAATCTCATTGCATTCAAAAAAATCTCCGAAAACTTCCTCATGCTCAATATTTTCTTCTTTTTTATTAATTTTTTTGTTTTTTTCATCTTCTTGTACTCGTTCGTTCTCGGCAATGAATATCTATATCATATATAAACTGAAATAATGTTAATAATAAAAATAATTATTTGCAATAAAAAATAAAATGAATAGGAATGATATTTGCAAAGATAGAATTACCTCAATTTGATGCTTCTAATCGAATTCTATTTCCATTTCCATTTGAAATGTTTATTCTTCCTCATTTGATCCCAATTGATCATGAACGTATACTAATATTAATAAAAGCAAAAGTATGTTAAAAATAAAAATAAAAAAATTATTAAAGCAATAATTTCGACTTTGGTATTCGAAAATTGTATAAAGTTTAGACTTTTGTAAAGTCCAACCATGTTTCAGTGCTCACTGTGACACGACAAAATGTTTTGACTTTAAGGAAGTCGAGACTTGTTAAATGTTTTGACTTTTATAAGGTTGAATCAATTCCAATTTTTTTACATGTGTAATTCAACTGTAGCATGTCCGAAAATGGTCATTGATTTCGACTACTACAAAGTCGAATATAGGTTAACTTACTTGTGTCTATTAAGGTGTTTAGTAAATTTCAATTTTACTAAAGTCGATGTTGGCAGAAAGTTTCGACCTTATGGGAGTCGAAAGATTCACATAAATTCGAAAATTAGGAATTTTCCTGAATGTGTTGTTAGCTTTTTTACCAAAATTTTCATAAAAATAAAAAGTAATTTTGACCATAAATAAGCAAAGTAATTAGATTTTTTACAAATATATTCACATATTACATGCCTAACAAGTTGTAATTGAAGGATATGCCTTTGACAATAGAGACTGGGAAGACAATTTAATATCTTCTATTGTTGGGTTCATTGATTTTCAAATCTTTTCTAAATAGGATTTAATGTATGTATAAAATAGATTGATAGTATTTAGATTAAATGGAATATTGTTCTAAATTGGGTTTAAGATGTGGGTTTACGTTTAGAGAGAGAAAGAGTTAATATGAATAAGATAAAATGTTGGAGAAAATTTAAAGAATTTGGGCATTTTAGTAATTTTAATGCGGTGTGCTTGAGAAAAAAAATGATTGTGCCAACAGCTAAAAAAAATTAATTTAATTAGTGTGATACTAATATGATTAGTGATATAGTATAAAATGGAATGTATAGTAAAGAGGTGTAAAGTAAATTATTGATATGCCAGTAAAATCACCTTGTATGCATATAATTTATTATATATTTTTTTGTCCCATTGGAGGCAAGAAAGGAAGAAAATGGGATAATTTTATCAAATTACTCCTTTCAATAGAAAAAATTAGTAGCAATTTCGGATTTATATTAAATTTGTCATGAATTTATTTTGTTTAACTGTCAAAATTTAATTTAAGTAGTTGACCTAATGGCCGATTCATATGTGCTGAGCCACACCTACTAATTTGCTAAGTTAAACTCTGCCCATATGGAAGAAAATGATGTATTTACGAAAATTTGGACATCAGACCCACGCCAAAACAAAAACCATGCATATAAAAAAAAAAAAAAATGTCAAAATCTGTGTTATGTATCTTATCCTTATATCCACTTTCAATTTCCATTTTCTCATTAAAGAATAGATATTTCGACTCCCACAATGCCCTTTTCCGGTCAAGCAACCCCCTAATCTCGCCGTGAACTGCCCGCCGATGGCGCTTCCCTTACCCACCGCCGCCGCAATCTCCCCCAATTCCGCAATCACGAGCCTATGGAATGTTAAAATCCCCAAATTGGTGAACAAATATAGTAATACCAGGGGTAGGGTAAGGGTTTGTGCGAGGGTTAAGGATGTGGAGGTGCAGTTCTCGGCTCCGGCGGCGGCGGAGCAGAGGAGAGATAGGGAGGAGGAAGAGAAGAGGGAGTTTTATGTGAATATGGGGTATGCGATTCGGACCCTGCGAGAAGAGTTGCCGGAGATGTTCTATAGGGAGCTCAGTTGTGGTATTTACAGGTTTGGATTCCATTTTCTGGTTTTCTGATTTTATTTATTTATTTATTATTATTATTATTTATTTTTATTTTTATTTATTATTATTTATTTTACGTGTTTTGTCTGTGTTTTGGCTTGTGAGTGCATTCACATCAGTTTTTTTTAAATCCCAAAATTTTCCCATTTGATTTCTCAAAAGAGAAAACTTGAATCAGAATTTGAGAAATCATAATGAGAAATGTGCCATGACAATGTTTTTATTTTTCTTAGTTGCTAGAAAATTTTAATAATTTTTTTTCACTAAAACTATAAAATACTGGTTAATTTTAGAAAAAAATGTTTTTATATTTTATTGTAATATATATGGTTATTGTAGTAATTTTAAACAAATTTTATAGAAATGTGAGCAATTTGTCAAGTGTGAGTTTCTAGTAGGAGAAGTGAGCAATTTGTCAAGTGCGAGTTTCTAGTATGGGAAACGGGTTTGTAGAGAGGGAGGTGTAGAAATTAAATAAGAAAGATTGCTGTGAATGCTCTAAGATTGGTAAAGCTTTGAATAATACGTATATCAAGCTTTGGATTATAATTGTTCTTGCTTAGATGGAGCATGAAATTTAAGATCTTATGTTTCAATTGAGGTTTTAGGAAACCTAACATATAATACCAATATGTATAATATTTAACGTTTTGGCATCCTACCATTATACCTATTTTTGACCACTATATTCAATCCTTATACCTCACTTGCTAAAATGGAGTTTGTGATATGGAGAATGCCCATAGCTGACCCTTGTTAGGAACTGGACTCCTACCAGTGTAGATATTTGCATCCCGTATATTTTAATTCCTATACCTCGAACTCTAAAACAAATGTTGGGATGTGGGAAGGTCATAACAGATCCCTTAAACTTGAACAGTACTACCCTGGTTCAAAGGGAGCACTTTAGCAAATTCCTTATTTATTTCAGGATATAATAATGTTTGGATACACTGATGGGAGTGTGCTCTTGGGTTTAATCCCTTAGGGTAGTGATTCATTTAGGGACACTGGTGGTAGTGCACCACAACCATTCATACCAATGTACACCCTCCTCCGTTCACAAATAATAGTTCATTTTTACCTTTTGGGTGTCCAATAATAATTGTTCACATCCACTATTGGGTTGGTAAATTATTAGCACACTATATCATTCGCCCTCATAGTTCTCTTTTGACCGGGGTTATTGTTTTAGACAAAGGCAAAAACTAGCTTTACATCACATCATATTAATATGAATTCCAAATCTACCCTTAGTAGATTTATTATTTTGTTTTTAATAATTGTGAGGGTTAATATTTGTTAATATGTTAAATGTTGTAACCCCCAAAATACAAAGCGGACAATTATTTTTGGACATCCAAAAGAGAACAGTGGACTATTGTTTGTGAACGTAGACTCGGAGAGAATAATTTTGAGGGGCAAATTTTGTAATTCATATTAAAATAATGTGATGTAAATCTACTTTTTTTGACTCTGCTTAAAACCGTGTGCTAAGTCAAAGGGGCCAATTATTTGCGGATGATTGAGAGTATCTAACACTATTCAATCCTCTAAAATAATAGATGGATTGTTGCAATATTCCTCCTCAACTAGGAGATCACTATTAATTCCCAATACTACTTTTGAGTTTAGGGGGTCCAATGTGGACATTCCTGTCATTCCAGCCTCTGTTTTAGAGTTTGAGCTATAGCGATTAAAATTTAGGGGACGAGAATAAATATAGTGAATAGGGATTGAATTGTTTGGGTACAATAGTGGGAGTGTTCCGTTGGCTTTAATTTCTAAAATGTAGGATAGGGAGCTATTTAGAGGCACCAGTGTAATTTATTACTGTTTCTGTTTGTGTGCTTGTAGAAACTTTATTTTTTGACGAGTAATGCTTTTTGGACACATTATTAGCCGCACGGAGCATAGATGTTGTCCAACAAGTTATGTAAGAATAAGTTTTTCTTTCTGGTATTAGGCATTTAGCAGTTTAGAGCCACATAGCTGCGTTGAAATTTTACTGACAAAAGATTAGCTGAGTATTTGTTACCTTAGACTATCACAAACAAAGAATATGTTATGTTGTTAGTAGAAGGTAAAGTTTGCTTATAGTGGTAACAGATGAGCAGTGAACTATTCAATATCTGTGCCTGGTTCTAATCTCTAAGTGTGATACAATACAATACCACAATAAATTAACACATACCATGTTTTAAAAATTTTGAAAAATCCAGTGAACTCACTAAGTTGCTGATCTAGTTTGTGATGATACAATGATTCTGTAGCTGTTGGATGAGTCTGTTATTCCATTGCTTGAGCAACTCATGACTACTTTTGTTTTTCCCAACGAAATCATTTCTTCAACTTCCTCAACGTAAAAAAAATAATAATAAAATAAAATAAAAAATCGTTCCCACAATGCCTTTTTCCGGTCAATCGACCACCTAATCTCGCCGTAAACTGCCCTTCGATGGTGAGTCCGTTATCCACCACCGCTGCAATCTCCTCCAATTCTGCAATCATAAGCCTCTGGAATATTAAAATCCCCAAATTTGTGAGCAATTATGGTAATACCAAGGCTAGGGCTCAGGTTAGGGGTAGGGTTTGTGCGAGGGTTAAGGATTTGGAGGTGCAGTTCTTGGCTCCGGTGACAGCGGAGCAGAGGAGAGGGATGAGGAGAAGAGAGAGTATTATGTCAATACGGGGTATGTGATTCGGACTCTACGTGATGAGCTGCCGCTACAGGGAGCTCAGTCTTTCTAAATCCCAAATTTCTCCCATTCGATTTCTGAAATGAGAAATCCTGAAAAAGAATTTGAGAAATCTTTGAATGAGAAATGTGTCTTTCTATTTTTCTCAGTTTCTAGAAAGCTTTCAGTAATTTTTGTTTTCACCAAAACTATAAAACACTAGTTAACATTGGGAAAAAAATGTTTTTATATTTTACAGTAATATATATAGTTATTGTAGTAATTTTAATTTTTTTTAATAGAAATACTAGTGTGAGCAATTTCTAAAATGTGAGTTTCTATTAGGAGAATTTGGTTTCTAGAAAGGGAGACGTAGAAGTTAAATGAGATAGATGTGAATGCTCTGAGATTAATAAAGCTTTGAATTATACGCATATCAAGCTTTGGATTATAATTGTTCTTGTTTGGATGGAGCATGAATTATAAGATCTTATGTTTCAATTGAGGTTTTAGGAAAACGAACATATAATACCAAAATCTAGAATATTTAATGTTTTGGCATCCTACCATTATGCCTATTTTTGACCTCTATATTTAATCCTTATACCTCACATGATAAAATAGAGATTGTGATATGGAGAATGTCAACAACAGACCGTACTTTCCTACCAAGGTAAATATTTGCAACCTGTCTCTTTTAATTCCTACACCTCAAACTATGAAGCAGAAGTTGGGAGATGGGGAATGCTTACAACAGACCCCAAAACTAAAGCAATATTGTCCTAGTTGGGCACTTCAGCAAATTCCTTATTTACTTCAGGATATAGTAATGTTTTGATACACTGATGGGAGTATTCTCTTGGGATTAATCCCTTAAGGTAGTGATTCATTTTGGGACATTGGTGGGGAGTGCACTACAACCATTCATACCTATGTGCTTGCTCCGTTCCCAAATAATTGTTCATTTTTCCTTTCGGGATGTCCAATAATAATTGTCCACTTCCACGTTTTGGACGGTAAGCATATTATCATCATTGGCCCTCGTAGTTACTAAAGACAAAATAAGATACTACCTTTGTACATAAATAAGTCTTCTTTGACTTAACATATAGTTTTAGACAAAGTCGAAAAGTAGTTTTACACATCATTTTAATATGAAATACCAAACTCCCTATAGTAAATGTCTTATTTTGTCTTTAGTAATTGTGAGGGTTAATATTGGTTATATGCTAAACTTTGCAATCCTAAAATAGAAAATGGACAATTATTTTGGGGTATTCCTAAAAGTAATGGTAGACTATTATTAATGGACGGAGGGAGAACTGTTGAGGGGCGAATTTGGTAAGTCCTATTAAAATAATGTGATGTAAACCTACTTTTTGACTTTGCCTAAAACTATGTGTGGAATCAAAGCGGCCTATTATTTGTGGACAGAGGTAGTAACTAATACTATTCAATGCTCTAAAAGGATTGAGCAATTGTTGCATTATTCCTCAACTAGGAGATCACTATTCATTCCCAATACTATTTTTGAGTTTAGGTGATCTAGTATGGACATTCCTGACATTCCATCCTTTGTTTTGGAGTTTAAGTTATAGTGATTAAAATTTAGGGGATGAGAATAAATAAACTGAACAGGGTTTGTATTGTTTGGATACAATAGTGGGAGTGTTCCCGTGGGGTTAATTCCTGAAATGTAGGATAGGAACCATTTAGAGACACCAGTGTGATTTATGAGTGTTTGTGTGCTTTTAGAATTTTATTTTTTGAAGATTAATGCTTTTTGGACACATCATTAGCCACATGGAGCACAAATGTTGTCCAAGAAATTTTGGAAAAATAGAATTTTCCTTCTGTTATTAAGCATTTTAGCACTTAGTGCCACATAGCCACGTGGAAATTTTACTGGCAATATTATCTATCGGATTATATGTTACCTAGGACTATTACAAACATGAAAATGTTATATTGTTAGAAGAAGGTAAAGTTTGCCTATGGTGGTAATGGGTGAGCCGTGAGTTATTCAATACCTGTGCCTATTTCTACTCTCTAAGTATGATACAATGTAACAACACAACAGTTTAACACGTATCATGTTTTTAAAATTTAGAAAGATCCAATGGACTCATTATGATGCGATGATTCTGTAGCTTTTGGATGAGTCTATGTCGTCCCATTGCTAGGGCAACTCATGACTACTTTCGTTTTTTCATAAGTAACTCATGACTTAGTGCCAGCCATAAGTGAAGTGAATTTTTGGGAGCTTATATGTATGTATATATGAAGAATTCAGATTTGATTACTCTGGTTGTAAAATGGTCTGTATATATGGTCTGAGCTGTGTTTGACGAGTTACTTCTCTTTTTTGAATTGTTGATTATGGTCTTATTGGTGCTGGTTAAAGTTCGGCTGCAGCATGTGCTTTGAAAGCATTTCTTGGTCCCTAACTGGCAAAATGCTCCTGCTCTTGTCCAGTCATAGACTCATAAATTTGCTAGTTGCGTAAGATTTAAAATATTTCTTTATGTATTTATGAATAAATAAAGAATTGAAAAGAGAACTTTACAGAAGTTTGTTATAGTATAATGGTGGTTATGTTTTGGTTGGAGTAAACCAAGAGTTGCAACTTAAAACAATATAACTAGCTTTCCTGCCACATAGAAATGTTAGGTGTCCAGGTCAACTGTTGTTGGGGCTTAATTCACAGAATTTTTAGCAACTATTTGTCTATAATGTCGTTCGTGGACACATGCTCTTGCGTGTTGGTTTGTGTATGCAACTATCATATATGCCTGGTTATTATTATGCATGAAATGTCATTTGTGCATATAAACACAACTTAATTGCGGGCATAAGCTAGTCTATTCTTACCTTGCTTCGAAAGTCGAACACCCATTAATAACAACTACGTTGGTACGATGTAAAAGAATGAATGATTATCCTCTAAAATTGTGAAGTCAACATTTTAGAGTAGTGGATACAGATTTAAAATTCACAACTATGTGATGATAAATGTTAAGACAATCGTGGGAGACATGATGTAAAGAATCTACTATGATCGATCGTCTGAATAAGCTGAGATTGTAGGAAATGTAACAGTAATAGAAAATGGATAGACATTGAGTATCTGTGGGGTAATTTTCAGTTATATTCAACTCGAAAGTAATGATTACAAAAGGGGAATAAAAGTGCTGTTAAATCTATGGATTGAAGCTAAACTAAAACATACTGGAAATGAAAATAAAATGAAACAATAACAATTTTTTCCACCCCCAAAAATGAACTATCAGGTATAAATAGAGAGCAATAAACTCTATTTGCAGGAATGCCCCTTAAGTTTCTATGACTTGCATTAACTCCTTAATCGAATACATTAACAATTTAGCCCATGGGTCTTCAATTACTCCAATAACCAGCCCTCTTCGTAATTATTCCTCTACGTTTAAGCCCTCAAAGGGGTTCATTACACATGATTGGACTTGTCATTCCTCGTTTATGCAGCAATGCTTCTTCTGCTTTAAGCTAGAATTAACAAGAGTGGATTGATGTATCCCATGTTCTTGGACCAAACGGACCCTAATATGTGGGAAAATTCATCCATCTATACTTCTACATGAAAAAGAACTCTTTAACTAGTCATCGTGTTGTAGAAAATTCAGTGGCATGTATCTATTTTCTCATTCATTATGTTGTGAAACTTTATTTCTATGATTCACTTTTCAGCATAGGGTATTGAGCCACTTCCTACCATGCTGTAGACATGCACAGAGCAACAATGATTTCACAGATGATATGAGATTCTAAAACAATATATTTTCTTGTTGCTCTTCAGCTTGAGTTCTGTTTACCCTTTTCCGTTAATTTTCGAATTTGTCAGACCATACTAATGTTTGCTTAGAGGTTTTCAGATGACTATATCACTAGATTCTGTCACATAAATGGTATATTTGTGTTACTCGTGTGCACTCAAAGTGCTTCGAGTTCTCCATTATATGTTGAGAAAAGTGATTTAGTTGTGTGGAGTCTGCTAATGTCTGGGTGCCAATGTAATAATAGGTGAATGAGGAACTTGTAGCTTTTAATTTAAGAGCAAGATAGTTGTCAGCATCGGTTGTGGCTGATGTTTTTGGATTAGAACCGTATGATTTAGAGTCCATCTGGCAGATATCATCATGCATTGCTCCACACCAAAATTTGTTAATATTCCATGTGTTCTTAATAAATCTGAGAATAGTATGTCTGAGAAGATGCATACCACATGCACCTGTATTATCAGTTTTTGAGGTATAGGTCTAAGTTTGTCGTGACCAATTATAGCCTTTTGTCAATGCATGTTAAAACTTATGCAGCATGCAATGATAGAGATTTAAAGGTATGGATTTCTTGAATGTGTCTGATGATGGACGTGCTTTTTTAAACTATGGTGATTGTTGTCAACCTTATCTGTGGAAGGAGTCTTGAAGTGTGGTGGTACTATTTTTTTCCTGCTAGTGTCTATCAATGTTTTGACACTTGGATATTTATGTCACCGCTTCTCTTTAAACTGTTTCAAAATTGGTAGAAGTTTAAATCTTATAGGAAAATTTTGGCAAAGTACAATGTGAAGTAGCGAGGAAAGGTTTAAAAAGATGAAAAATAAAAAGAGGTAATCAGGGAAACTACAGTTAGGAAAATTTTGACTGCAGGTACTACGATATAACTTGCGTTGAAATGTTACAAATGCATTTAGGGTGTTAACAATTAAGAAGTTTCTAGGGTCCTAACAACTATATCTGGTAATTGGATTTGAAGCTATTTCGATGCAAGGGTTGAAACAATTAATTGGTCAGCTGTTCAATCAAAATAAGTTCATATCCAATGTTCTTAATCCAGTTGCAAAGATGCTAATAACTTTTGAGTAGTTAGTCATCCTCCTTTTTGTCTCAAGATAAAATGGGAAACATGGCAAACTATAATGGAGTGCAAGTGTAACATCGAAACTGCCATGGTATCACTCTTCTAGCATTTATTTCTGTAAGGCAAAGTTGGAGAATATATTCTTCTGATGGGGCTATCTTCCATTCTCTTTTCAGAGATGATATTGCTTTTAAAGATCCAGTCAACACCTTCGTTGGTATAGAAAACTACAAGTCCATTTTCTGGGCCCTTCGGTTCCATGGCCGCCTATTTTTCCGTGCCTTGTGGCTCGATATAGTAAGCGTGTGGCAACCCTCTGAAGGTGTAATAATGATCCGTTGGACAGTTCATGGTATCCCACGTGTCCTCCGGGAGAGCCATGGTCGCTTTGATGGTACGTCAGAGTACAAGCTTGATAAGTACGGAAAAATATACGAGCACCGAGTACACAATATTGCCCTTAACTCTCCCCCAAAGTTTCGAATGCTTTCAATGGAGGAACTAATCAGGTCCGTTGGTTGCCCTTCAACACCAAAACCTACCTGCTTTGAATATTTTCCTTCTTGGATTAAGGAATTTGTGCCTTTGGTTGTGAAGTTAACCTTGGTAAGGGTTTTTGTTACACGGGTTACTTTGTCCTCTCTGAGGTCTGAGGGAGAATCATCGAGGAAGGCGTAGTGGTGGTGTTTTCTTGAGATAGCATTTTGTCAAGCTTCAAAGTTTTGTATGTTTTGTTATAGTTTGTTTATAGTATATATAGAGTGGAAATTATAATAGAAGAGCTTCCTGTTTTGAATTATTTGTTGTAAGAAATTCACGTGGAGTTGAATAAGTAATGTAATACTTCTCTACCTGTAAATCCTGAGAGACCATGCATAATTGTGTTCTACAAACTAGTTGGATGAATGATATGCGAATAAGGCTTCACTTTCATGTGTTTACGCAAAAAAGTGCATTCAATCTTGTTTGAGTATGAAATCTTGTTGGTGCAAGTAAATGTTCCCCTTTGTCTATTATGGTGGAGCTTATTTATGCTATATGTTGGTTGTTCTTGTTTTTGTTCTTCTTGCTGGAATAATTTCTTCTTCTTTTGATCACGAGACACCATTCCATTCATAATATTATGATTAATTTCATATAATTTTGATCACGATACACTGATCCATACATAATATTATGATCTAAGATTATATTAGGTTGGTGACATTCTTGAGCACACGAACTTGAATTCACCATGTTCAAATGGATAATTAGCCCCACAACAACAACCAAAAAGCAATAACGCCAAATTTAGAAGAAGCCAAGAATGTTATTCAAAAAAGAAAAAAGGAATTCAGAGCAGACCAAATAGATCTTGCGTGTAATGAATTAATCCTAAAATCTAATGCACTTTAGCAATTATTTTAAGAAAGCCTTCAATGTAATAGCAAAAGCAGAGAGCAAAAGAAAATCAGTTGCGTAGGTCATGAATGCCCACACCTAAAGTGGTCTTATCGAAAATACGATGAAAATAACAAGAATTTTTAAAATGTTTGGAAAAGGGAAGGGAAGAGGGATATACAAAAATTTATGCGTTTGCCGGGAGTCGAACCCGGGTCTATTGCTTGGAAGGCAATTATCCTTACCGTTGGACTACAAACGCTTTGATGGTTGTGATGTAAAACAGATTTTAACAGAATTAAACTATTATAGTTGGTAAAGTTAGAAAATCACAATTATGATAAATATATTTGATGAGAACCAGGCATAATTATGATAGAGCAGGATCATATATGATCAGAATGGTCCACTCTTTCCAAATTTGGAGCCAGAATCCAAAGCTATTGGACCCAAACCAAACCGATCCTATGCATTCAGTCTCGATTCTCTTGATAAATTTGCAAAGCCTTTTCAACCCTTTAAATGTAATGAGAGTTGTGAAGGATTATCTTGTTGACAAAGTACTACGAAAATCAATAGACAAATAGTTTTAAGAATGAGCCTATGTCCCTAAACTTTGCTCTAAAAGTCTTATTTCCATTTATTAGCGATAAAACTCATCGCAGTAAGAACTGCTGCATCTACCTAGCGTACATGATCAAATTGAATCAGTTTTAGGATTGAATACTTGCTTCTTCAGTACCCGTTTCTTTTTTTAAGACATCACAAAAGCACACGATTCAGGGGCACAATTTTTTATGAAAAAAAGTTCCTACAAACCACATTCCACCAAAGGAAAGAGAGAGAGAGAGAGAGAGACCAACATACATAAGAACGCACAGAAGACGCAGAAATGGGATGAATCAGAAACATATCACTACAGCAACCAAAATTGATTTTCTGAAAGGGAATAAACATACACAAGCCTTTGTACGCAACAAAAAAGGTTACATCAGCCTCAAAAGCTTGAAAACCCTAAAGGATGATGGCTAGAACCATCCATCAACATGTTCACTCGTTATACATATTGTATTGTCGACTCAGAAATGCCATAGCTTAGCTATATGTTTTTCACCGCTGAACGGTAGTCTCAAATTCTTGGAGCTGTAAAAAACACATAAAATAATGTCATGCACACAACAAAAGCAATACATGCAGAAGTGTATATATATATATATTCAAAATTATATGCATGTAATAAGTACAAATATATGTAGAGCAAGAGATAGCGAGAAAGCAGTTTTCAATATAAATACCTCCGCCAATTGTCGCTTCAGGCAAACGCTCAATTGAGTACCTGTGCTGAGTAATATACATGATGGGCACACCAGGGATCTGTTCATGAATCACACATACATTAATGTACAGTAGGATCTCGTGTAATCATCACATCACATATCAAGCTATTGATATCAGCAATTAACTATACCTTGCGAATCCTTCTCTTCAAATCTCGATCGCATGTAGCAACGATGTAACATTTATGCTGTAGGCAATAAAACATTTCAACCCCGAAACTAGTCAGCCAAAACCAATTCAAATGCTACAACCAAGCTTTTCGCAGTAGCAGAATGGAAGACAAACAAGAAATTTCCAACTCTTTGAGAATAGTTACGCAGTGACAACATTTGGTATTGAAGGCAAGTGATCCCTTACTTCTATTATTATAATTTAAATGCAGTAATGACAACTCACGTTCTGTAGAAATTTGTGTAAGAATTTTTTGAAATGTTACACTTAGCAATTACCCAAAGATGTTCTAAACACCTACTAAAGATTCCCAGAACCAAGAACAATAAAGCTTTCCTAAGAATAGCATTGTGCTAAGTTCTGCAACCATTGGCCTATTATGTGATCAAATAAATACCCCAGTAACCAAACCTTTAGGAACAATTAAAATGTTCTTTTACAAAATTTAGACGAAATAAAATATGCCTCAGATTAAAAGGTAAACTGAACCTAACTAGATGGTGGCACAAGTAGGGAAAATCAATAGAACAACAAGGGGTGTAGTAGAGCTGGACTATCCTTCAGATTAGCTCAACTCATACACTAAATTAGGATGAAATTGAGCCTCACCCTTGGCTCTTTAACACGACGAAAACGACTTGTACCAAGCTCTTGATGGATGGCTCGCAAGAATAAGTGAAAGTGTAAAAGAGCCAAGCTTGATTGGGCTATACAAGACCCATTTACTTTATATCCTACGAGATAGTAATTTTGCATCATTTTCCTATTGCAGGATTGGGAAAGTGCAGAAACAAATAATGTAGTAATAGTAATTGAATTGAATTTTCATCCACGACAGGTTGAAGGTAATTATTACACACACGGACTAGTATGTATGACATGTGCATAAGATGCAAATTTACATGTGTATGCGGGAGTATATATTATGCATCTAAACCCGCTTCTTGTGCCAAAAAAAAAAAAATATAAATCCAACACGTTAAATTCAATTGAGGAGCAATATTGCTTTATTAGATGCCATCGTATTGAAACAGTAAGGATCCCTAAAAAATGGAACGGCCAATAGTGGAAGAAGGTATATATCTATTTTACCGAAATCACTAATATACTAACGAACTGCGAATTGGTACGCACGTTCCGAAATGTGGTACACCTCCGTACCAAATCACCAAATTTAGAGAACCAAGGCAATTCAAGACAATTGTTCTCTTAAAATTTGTTTCCGAAGAGAAATTTAACGTAGACACATAAAATAGTGATGCTATTTATATTAGGTTCAATTTTGAAAGTATTAAATTTCATATTTTAAAGCAATTACATAAGTTTAAGCTAGGTCTAACTAGATGTTGACTTCTACGAAACTTAATATGGTGGTCTCATATATGCTAAGGTAATTCATAGAAGGCTACTCCTACCGTACCGTGTTTTACGATATGTAGCATACCACGTTCCCGTTTTCGTTCCATGTTCCGGAACAAACTGCGTTCCAGGTAACATGGGTATATATAATTGAAGCCGTCACAATTACATGAAGATATTGGAACAATACCTGGGTAACCCTATCAACTATGCAGTCATCTGCATATGTTCCTTTATGAGTACAAGGAAGCCTTTCAAATCGAGGATCTTTCGCGATCCTGTAACAAAGTACATGGCAACATCACAAGAATAAGAAACATCAAAATAGAAGACCTGCTAACCGCAAAGAAGCAAAAAATAATAGCAAGATTTGGATCAAAAGGTTTTATCACCAAGCAAGCAATTTTATTTTATTTATTTTCTTTTTGATAGGGAGAAACTAGCTACTTTTTGCTGAAAATAAACAATTTTCCTTAAAACCAGAAACATATTGAAAATCCCGTTTATCTCATTACAAAGATCTAAACAAAAAAGAGGCAGATGATATTCTTCTCCAGTTATTACGTAGAGAGACCAATGATATAATGATTCTTGCTATTATAAACAGCCCTAATGGACCTTTAACTCAACTAAGATAAAGTTCATGTACCATAAGCAAGAAACAAAGAGGGCAGTGTACCAGGACACTTGATCAAAAGAAATTTCTCTTCTTAAATTGGTTAACTATACTTTCCCTGATCATAAGAAATACAACAGCTCCTAAAAATATTTAAGCCATTCTATCTACTCATACGGCCCATTCGCAGTTTGCTATTTTTAACTCACAGCTTATCCCTAAAAGACTGAAAAAGCTACTATTACCCACCAAAGTGGGGTCAGATATCCCTAAAAAAACAAATGACAGGGCAATCAAACCAGAGTCCTACATGGGCTGAAAAATATATAAAGATGAAGGCAACGCACCTCAAAGCAACGCGATATTTCTGACCCAACTTTTCTAGCTCTGCCATAACACAATCCGTAATACAAGGAGTGCCTTAAGCAACCCAAAAGGAACAAAACAACAACAGAGTTAGAACGATTCAAGAGAATTAAATTTCATATTGCAGCCAACAAGAGAGAACGTTACCATCTCAATTCTTAGAAAGTACTGACAAATACTGCATAAAAGAAAACCACTATTCTATTCTATTAAGAAAATTTACGGTTTTGATAGCAGACTTACATTTTGCGTATAAGCAAACCTTCATTCCTTCCTCCAGATCCAACTACATTTTAATACGACAATAAAGAAATTGGTTATAACAGAGTAATAGCTAGTCCAATCTAACAACGCCAAAACTCCAAAAATTATATCCATAAATAGAACCAACCAAGAACTACAGCAGACATTATTCGCATCTCATACCGAACACAAAATAGGCATCAAAAGGCATACGAGCAAGAAAATGAATCTGCTTTTCGAATAACATAATGTGTATAAAGACAGTAATCCAAGGTCGCAAACAAACAAGCGGAAAAGGCTAAGGGCACTTCATGACAATTGCTCTCGGAGTTTCATTTCAAAAGCAAAATAAGCAGACGGGGGAAAAATAAATCACTAAGCAGTAATTGCATTCCTCTTTTGGTTTCAACTAAGAAGAAACATAAACTTTTTCTGCATATCAACCTGTCATAAAGAGAACCAAAAAAAGGCACTTTACTATTCTACGATCAACGCATCAATTAATTGTACAGGACCACAACAACAGAACTCAATACTCACCTTATTCTGAATGGAGAAATTGATGAAGTTAGTATCAACTATAACCCGATAAGGCGGACCCAATGCGGTATTATACTTGAAGAAAAGAGCAGATGGAGTATACGGCCTGCCCCAAATAACCCAAATTAACACAATTAAATTATAGAAAATCAAGCATATCTCACATACTGAGTACAATTGGCTAGTTTAGGATTGCTTTTTATTGCCTGCTCCTGCATTTTTTTCTTGGAAATTGTAGCACGAGGTTTATGGTATAATCTACACTACATGTTTTTAATAATTTGCTTCTGCTTTTCTAATGGTGCTTTTAGAAACAACCTCAGGAATGCATTGAAAAGTTGCTTCTGTTTTTTCTTTCATTAATTATCATAATAACCTCAATTATATTTCTTACATTCCCCATGCATATCTACTTGTCTTTTTATAATAAAAAGAATCATTTTACCAAACATTATACTACTTATCAAAACAACTTTTAAAATTTATTTATCAAATACTACTCGCTTTTAGAATTACTTTCAAAAACAACTTTTAAAAGCGGATTTTAAAAAGCACCAGCATTCCCAAACTAAACCTAAATCACATTTCTTATTCAATCATCATCATCATCATCATCATCATCATATCCATCCAAGTCTTAAAATCCAATAAATTGGGATCAGCTAAATGGAACCATAATGCGTTGTCACATTGGGTCGTTAACATAAATTTGTAGACACTACTCGTTTCTATCCAAGGCAACTACCTTATCTATTTCTGCCATGCGCATCTCCTTCTCTATCACTTTTATCCACGTAATCAACAGTCTACCTCTACCTTTCCTCATTGTTCCCACATCAAGATCCTCACACTTTTATAATCGGTGTCTCCTTCTAACGTGTTAAACAACCTTAAACGACTCTCTCTCATCTTATCACTAATCAGAGCAACTTCTAACATTTTTCGGATCTCTTTATTCCTAATTCTTTCCCGATCTTCCTGCACGTCCATCTCAACATACGCATCTCTACTACATTCATGTTATGTTCATTTTATGATTTCATGGTATAACAATTAAAATTTAAGGGTTGAAAATAGGGAGATGGTGGCAAAGCCCATAATAAATAGTATTGACTTCAGAAGCACAGATTCAGACAAGGATACGGATTCAAACCAAGATACAATACGACTTGGATGTGACAACTACTAAAAATTTCCAAATGTGGATGTAGCAAGGATTCAACCCTTTTTAAAATTTTTGTAATCATTTCTATAAGTTATATACAAGGTTGCCAAAATCGTACGGTACACGATTTGTACCGTACAATCCGTACCGGATCGGAAAGAAAACGATTGTATCGTGAGGGTGAATCATTCAGAACAAGAAATCGATCGTGATCTTGGTGTGCCGTACGATACATGGTAAGTATCGGATCGTGAAAATATCGGCGATTTTAGGT